>PVJC01025175.1:0-24940 GCA_004026665.1 Murina feae | reverse complement strand
GGGAGTGGACTGACAATTTTCGGGGGTTAAGGGTGTTGGGGATGCGTGAAGAGACTGGACAATAATTGTACACCTATGGATGAGGACAATGGGGGGGGCAAGGTCAGAGGTTGGGGTGGGAATTGGGAGGAGGGGAGCTATGGGGGAAAAAAGAGGAACAACTGTAATAATCTGAACAATAAAGATAAATTTTAAAAAATATATATTTATGTATAATACTAAGCTGTGAGGAAATCCTTGTTTTCTATATGCTTGTTATTGGCAAAAGATTAAGGCAAATGAGAAATATGTCTATACCAAAATTATACATCTAGACTGCTTTATTCATGTAGCAATATCACTATATACTGTGGAAAATTTATATATAACTCACCCTAAATTTGTGAAATCCTTCTGGTAAGGGTAACTCAATTGACATTTTTGCAACTAGGTATTTTTTTAACCTTGGGAATTTTATCCTGTTTCTCAGGAATTGCCAAAAATGTACAGCTAAAGAAATCTGGCTTTCTGAATACAATGTTAGAACTACATTATGTGAAACTGGGAAACTTTAGGATGTTATGTTCTCTATAGCTGGATCCTTATCTATAAATTAGAGTTAGCAGTGTAAATGTCACAGTGGATAAAATAAGCTATTGTATATAAAATGAATAGTGCAATACCTGGCACTCACAAAGCATTTAATAAATGTTAGCCATTATACATAATATCACAAAATACATTTCCATGAAGACTAAGGGCTTTATTTTATTCACTGGTAAATTTCCAATCTCTATAAGAGTATCTGATGCAAATCAGATTAACAATTAATTTTATTGAAAGAATCAATTTTAGAAATAAATGTGCTCATGATAGACTTCTTTGATCTGATACTATGACTGTGGTAATAACTTCAATTTTCCTTATTTAACCCATAGATTATACAAAGTGCAAAACTGAATGACAGGGCTACTAATGCACATTAGCTATATAAACTTTAACCTTAAAGTTAGTCTACTCAAAAACAGCTATTAAATAAGATTGCTTTGGTTTCGTTTCATTACTACAATCTCTCCTAAAAAGCTTTTTTAAACAAGGATATGTTTTTGTTGATTTCAGAGAGACTAAGGGAGAGGGAGAGAGAGATAGAAACATCAGTGATGAGAGAGAACTAATCAGCTGCTCCCTGCACATTCCCTACTGGGGGTTAAGTCCAAAACCCGGGCATGTGCCCTGACCAGGAATGATTTAGTCACCTGCTGGCTCATGGGTCGATGCTCAACCACTGAGGCAAACTGGCTGGGTAAAACCTTTTTTAAATGTTGACTTAGGGTTGTTAATCAGCTGCTGGTATCATAAAATAAACACCAACTTTAGCCATACTCTGAAGATATAAACTACTTAATACGTGGTAAGCACATTTTCAATTAAAACAAAGGACCAGTATTACCAGTTGTAACAATATGGTAGTGTAACTACATATCTAAATATAAAGTAGAAAAAGGGTTAATATCCAATTTCCATTTTAACTTGGAAAAAGACATTGTAAAATGCAGGTAAACATTACCTAAATGGTACTTCCTTCTTTAATTAATAGAATGTAGTGATAAGGGTGTGTGTCCAAGAGTTCACTATCTAACAAAATCTATCCTTCCTTTCTTCCATTGTAAATGCAGCGTAATGGTTATGTTGGACTGCCTGGCAGGTAGGTGTGGCTATATGACTAAGTTCTCTTCAATGGGATGGGAGTGGAAGTGATATATCTCACTTTCAGGCTGGTGCCTGCATCTCCTTTATGCCAGCTGGAACCTAGATACGACTGTGATTTAGCTTGATCGTGCAAACAGTACCCTGGAGAAGCTGTGTCCAACAAAACCTTATGTCATAGTGGAGAGATCCTATATCTATCCTGTCCAATGCTGACACCACCAGGCACATGTGACTATTAAGTACCGGAATGTGGCTAACATGACTGTGGCATTGCATTTTTTTTTTCCATTTGAACTTAAGTAGTCACAGCAGTTGTAGAAACTGCTGATTGGATGGGTCCCAGGAGGGTTTATGAAGCAAAGTTTGCCTACCTTCCCTGGCCTGTTAACATGAAAGAGAAATAAACTTCTATTTTATTGAGCCATTGCATTTTTTGGTTATTAATCATCTTTGCCCTAAATAATATAATGCTCCTACATTACATATGAAACTACTAGTAATAAATACCTCTGGGGAAGGAAGTGGATCTGGTAAGAGGGACATTAAAGTTGGCTTTACTTTTAAACTTTATATAATTCTTATTTAGTTTGAATTCTTTTCACAAAAACTTTATCACAACTTCTTATATTATGACCTAGTATTTGCTCAATAAAATGACAAAGCAAACACAAAAACAACAAAACAAGAAAAACAGGTTTCCTGATGCAGTCTTTCTGTATTGCCCTACATAAATTTTTAGAAGCTAGGTTTAGTTATATTATTTTAAAGAAAGTAGTGTGTACATTCTAAGATTAAAAAGAACTATGCTGGTAATTAACTTAATTGTATACTATTTCATATATGTGAGCTCCTTGAAGGCAATCTCTGTAAGACATCTCTGTATTTATATTGCCTGTCCATATTATCTAATTACACATCCCTGTCCTATATTGCCTAATTATACTGCTCTGCATATATATATAAATGCTGAGTAGTACATCAAAACTGGAAAACATTAAAAAAATATTGTACACGCCCTAACCAGTTTGGCTCAGTGGACAGAGTGTCAGCCTGCAAATTGAAGGATCCCAGGTTCGATTCCGGTCAAGGGCATGTACCTTGGTTGCAGGCACATTCCCAGTAGGGGGTGTGCAGGAGGCAGCTGATCGATGTCTCTCTCTCATCGATGTTTCTAATTCTCTATCCCGCTCCCTTCCTCTCCATAAAAAAATCAATAAAATATATATAGAAAACAAAACAAAACAAACAAAAAATATATGTATATTGTACAAGATCTAGTAAGTTCATTTCTGCAATTGCTCTAATCAGACATGTTCCTTACGGAAAGGAGACCACAGTACCTCTGGTATTTGTCCCGTTTCTAAAGTCAGGCTGAGATGCCAGTTGTTCCTGGACTCCATCTAACCGCTGTTGTAGTTCTTCTGATGTTATTTCTCCTGAAACAATGAAATTTGTTCACTGAAATGAAAAACTTTAAGTTACAAAGTTTTATTATAACTCATGAAGGGTAAGACTAATCTTTAGCTGTAGAAGACCTTTTATTGTTTTCATGTTCTATACATTGAAGACAGTTACAAATATTTAAGTGGTGCAAATTCACACCATTTTGGTTGTATTTCATTAATTTTTTATTAAAATTAAGATTTTATTTTAATAATTAATAAAGTGCCCTCTGTTAATACACTTAAGCTATAATTTCATGAATTTTTGTCAGTTAAAAAGAAATTAAGAAAGGAGTATTCATAAAGAAAATTTCAAATCTTTATTTACTTGAACTTAACCTCAATAGTTCATTATATGGGTCATCAATATACAATATGCAAATGTGCACTATATAAATATATAATATGCAAGCATACAAATTTCAATGAATTCATTTGTAAAATAAATTTGTAAAAATTTAAAGAGCACATTGGACTTTTTGTCAGTTATTAATTCAGTTAAATTAATTATAATACTTCAAATAAGCTACAATTGGGTTTTAACTACAGGAGTCCCCCTTCTCCATGGGGGATAAGTTCCAAGATCCCCAGTGGATGTCTGAAACTATGCATAATATCAAACTATATATATATATATATATATATATATATATATATATATATATATACACACACACTATGTTTTTTCCTTTACATACATAACTATGATAAAGTTTAATTTATAAATTAGGCACACCAAAATATCAACAATTATCATAATAATACAATAAAGATTTACTATAATTAAGTTATTTGAATGGCTTTAGGCCATTATTAAGTAAAATAAGGGTTACTTGATCACCACAGTTGACCTAATAACAGAGACAGCTACTAAGTGAGTAATGTGTGCAGGGTGCTCTGATGGACCGAGGGATGGTTTACATCCAGGCGGGACAGCACAAGATTTCATCATGGTACTCAGAAAGGCATGAAATTTATTTCTTACCTTGGATAACTGAAACCTCGGAAAAAGAAACCATGGATAAGCAGGGGGGAGAGGGGACAGACACACAACTATAGTAATTTTATTTGTACAAATATTAATTAAGAGAAATAGGGCCACCTATGTAAATATTTGACACTATTATGTACATTAACTTGTCTGTTAGTTTGGCATTCGTACAACAGTGCTCTCTGTATAATATTCTTACCTATTTATAAAATACACAAGTAAGCCACTGATTTTCTATTTTGTTATATTAAAAAGCTCTTGCCCGCCCTGACTGGTTTGGCTCAGTGGATAGAGTGTCGGCCTGTGGACTGAAAGGTCCCAGGTTCGATTCCAGTCAAGGGCATGTACCTTGGTTGCGGGCACATCCCCAGTGGGGGGTGTGCAGGAGGCAGCTGATCGATGCTTCTCTCTCATCGATGTTTCTAACTCTCTATCCCTCTCCCTTCCTCTCTGTGAAAAATCAATAAAAATAAAAAAATAAATTAAAAAAAAAAGCTCTTGCCCTGGCCAGTGGGCTCAATTGTTTGGAGTGTCCTCCTATATACAGAAAAATTATGGGTTTGATTCCTGGTCAAAGCACATACCCAGTCGGGGCACGTACAGAAGGCAACTAATTGATGTTCTCTCTCACATCGATGTTTCTCTCTCTCTCTCTTCCTTCTTCCCTCTGTCTCTCTCCTTTCCCCTCTCTCTAAAATTAATAAGCATATCCTTGAGTAAGGATTTTAAAAAAAAAGTACAGGATATTTTGGGAGAAGGAAGAAGAGGGAAAAAACTCTCCTTATTTTGAAATTATTCTTTGATGATGAAAAAGGTATTTCCTCTTTTACCCATCTCTTACCTGGGGTGCCTAAAAGATTATGATCTCTCATTAGTCGGTAATCTTCATCACTGAGTTCACTAATAAACTGATAATAAGCTTCCTCTCTGCGGAGACGCTCTTGCTGCCATCTTCTCTCATTTTCAGGATGATCATGGTCGTGAAATGAGGTTTCTTCACCACCATCATCTGATGTAGATCTAGACGGATTCATACTGAGATTTCTGGCTTTCTGTTCAAACAACACATATAAAATTCAAGGTATTAGTCACAGACTACACATGGCTTCATGTTTTCAACTTAGTTTTTTTTAACTCACTTAAAAATTTTGTCCCCTACTCAAAGATTTCATGTGACAAATCTTACGATGAACTTCCATATAAAATCAAAACCAGCTTCTAGGAGCTAGAACACAATTGGACCTACCTCTTTGCCTAACGCTATCATTTAAGTCAGACTGGCTTTGGTTTCACCACACATTTCTCATACCTGAATACCAAAGCGATTCTCTCACTTTTACCTTCGACTCTCCAGTACAGTTGGTCTAAAAGCCTTCCTTCATTAAAGTTTCAAATATCTGGGTTCTTCATGTTAGCAAATTTTAAGCTTGAATCATACACATCCTTTATTTAATAAGCAAATGGCTATTGGGAAGGTATTATTTACATTTATTTTGAGCAAGGGTATTCTTCCCAAAATAAAGTTCATAAATGTAATATTATATCCCCTACACCAACCCAATTATACTTTTGTTGAGGTAAAAATAATTTAGCTGACTGTATCTATTAAATAGACTTGGAGTTGATGTCTCCTTAAATCTAACAGGAAAAAATGCATGGCTCTGAGGTTTGTTGAAGTGTGTCAGAGCAGTTTGTGTCTCCCTATCCCAAACCCCATCGCTAAACCTGGAATGGTCTAGTCCCAGAGGTTCAGAGTGCCTTTGAAACGTCCTGCTACTATCTAGGCAAACACTATCTTTGGGATTATATTTAAATGTCATTCCTGAGCAGCTTAATTTTAAACTATTAGAATATCAAGGGAAGAAATTATTTGTTTCATAAATATTTCAGAATTTACTAAACACATCTATTTTTTAAAAATACGTTTGTATTGATTTTTATAGAGAGAGGAGGGGGGAGAGAGATAGAAACATCAGTGATGAGAATCATTGATTGATTGGCTGCCTCCAGCACAACCCTCACTGGGGATCCAGCCTGGGCAAATGCCCTGACTGGGAATCAGAACTGGGAATTGGTTCATGGGTGGGCCACTCAGCAACACCAGCTGGGCTAAACAGTTATTAACTAGGAGAGCACCTCAAACTCACACGAGAAAACTTTAAGAAATACAGATGCCCAGATCATATCCCTAATCCTTGGTCGGAATTTTCCAGGCCAGGGCTAAGTCGGTCTTTAAGAGCTAACTTGGGTGTTTCTGTGGATGGAT
Organism: Murina feae; assembly: GCA_004026665.1. Classification (NCBI taxonomy): domain Eukaryota; kingdom Metazoa; phylum Chordata; class Mammalia; order Chiroptera; family Vespertilionidae; genus Murina; species Murina feae. Next base: position 18,552 of record PVJC01025175.1, on the reverse strand, counting down.
GAAATATAACCATTCCCTAGCCATTTCCCGTATGTGATGTAACACAGGAAGGACTTTAAATATAGAGGCTGGACGACTACATTACTATGTTGCCAGTGAAGCAACAGTTGTGACTCTCAGTGTTTAATAAACCAACTACTTTATTTATTTATTTTTAATCCTCACCCGAGGATATTTTTCCATTGACTTTTAGAGAGAGAAAAGAAAGGGAAAGACAGGGAGAAATATTGATGTGAGAAACACCCATTGGTTGCCTCCTGCCCAAGCCCCTACCAGGGCAGAGGCCGGGGAGGAGCATGCAGGACCCACTGACCAGAACCGAACCTTGGACCCAAAACTTCCGTTTCAGGCTGATGCTCTATGCACTGAGCCAAAGCGTCAAGGGCGCAAACGACTTTAAATACCAAGTGAAATCAGCCTACAGCTCTCAACCACTGTATGAGTAAGCAACAATCCAATTCCATGCATATCCTAACATTAAATTACAATTCAAGGATTTTTTTTTAGTCATTATTACATCATTTTTTAAGGAAAGATCTAGTAGCACTATCCAATCAAGTGCAAAATAACATTCCTAAAGACTCAAGATTTCTTTTTATTTTCAGAATAACAGGACTCGATCATCATTAGTAAAGAGTCATGTGATCTTTGCATTAAACAACTTAAGAATTTGAATCCCATCATAAAATCAAGCTACCCTAATAGTATGCAAAACTTCGGCGCTTTCCTTCACAGGTAATTTTCTTGTCTACCTATAACTAACTCAAAATGAATACAATATTTTCCTTTCAACATGCTTTCAATATGTGCAATGGTATCCATCTTTCAACGGCTTTTGTGTTTTTGAAGCTGCCCACCTGAAGCAATCAAAGATGGTTAAAGCATTTAGTAAGCCGTCTCTGGGAGTCCCCCACCCTGCTGCGAAGGCAAAGCGAAATCTGCAGCGGATTCTGTTGGACGCTCACCTAGGAAATTAGATCCCCGAGTAAGTCGGCATGAAAAGCTCCCCCGGGGCCTTCCTCTCCCCGCAGAACCCAGGCCCGGCCGGCCGCACGGCCCCTGCTCCTGGGACTACAACTGCCCTGTCAGAGGCCTGCCTTCCCATCGCGTTCCCATCCGGACGTGGCCAGGGTTAGGCGGCTCCCAACTTACTTCTAACCCTGCGCTTGCTCGCCACCCCCGCCCTCCGTACGGCTACCGGTTCCTTTCCCGGCGGTTGCAGCGGAGGCTCGCGCCGGTACGGCCCCCGCTACGACAAACAGACTGGGCTCGAGGCCAACCAACCCCTTCCCAGCCTCGAGTAAGGCTTCACTTCGCCACCTCGCTTCCCACAGGGAGGCCGGTGACAGACGGTGCGTCTGGACCAATCACCAGTTCAGGCAGCTCCGTCCGAGAGAAGTTAACCAATCGGAGAAGAGATGAGGGCTGCCCAGGATGGCCGGCTTTCTCAGCGTCTCCCGGAAGTAGTGGTGGCTCCCAGCGTGTTCTCCCTGGCTCACCTCGCCCGCGGCTGGGCTGTCCCGCCCCTGCCCGGAGAGAAAGCTGTGGCAGGTGGTTTTCCTTGCAGGCCCCGGAGGCGGTGACCGAGAGGCGGCTGCGCCCTCTAATCTCTACTGAAGCCGGGGCCACGGCTTGGGATGGTTCTTCTGGAGGGAGGGAGGTTGTGGAGGGGGAATTGCAGGCGCCGGCCGTCCTTCCGCAGGGCCAGGCTAGCTCCCTGTGTGGAGAGGGGACGCTCGCGAGTGCCCTTGAGAACTGCGTCCGGCGGGATCCCGGAGGCCCGCCTGCCGCGTTCCGCCCTCCACGCCGCGGTCTCAGCTCGCGCTCGCGCTGGCGCTCGGCGGTCACCGGTCCGCTCCGCGCTCGTAGCAGCGGCGCAGTCCCAGGAGCACCGCCTGCTTTCCATTCTTGGGAAGTACTGGCACCGACGCTGAGCGTTGGTCCTTGTTTGCCGTGCCTGGCCACAGATTGCGACCCGACGGTCTCTTCCCGGCTACTTGATGTCCAGGGGCCCCGTAGCTGACCAGCCAGGCTCTTGCTCGTTGGGACCTGGCGATGACAAATGCTAATCAATTCTGAATGCTTATATTCGTGTTTCTTCACCGCACCGCCAGGAGGGCACTTTGAAACCCCTCACATTCACGTCTCTGATATGATTTCTGAGATGAGACACTTAAACTCACCATTAGTTAAGCCCTTAACTAGGGCTCTGCCTCGTTATAAACTACATTCCTGACATCCTACTATCCACGAGGTTTAATCATTGCACAATGCTCACCCTGCTGTTACTTATTTCATTCATTTATTCACTCAGGGACAGGAGCAATCTATCCCCGCCATGACACTGAGCGCTTGGGTAACAATCTTTAGCATCGATGAGCTACCAGTGTGGATGGACAGGTGAAAAAGAAGTCAGCGTATTCTTACGGATATTAAAATAGAAATAAATATTGCAGTCTACAAGGCCCTTCAGATATTTTTGCTGCGTACCTCTACAGACTATCTTTTCTTGGCATCACAGGACAACCATCAGAGGAATTCCTAAGCAAGGACGAACCCTATATATATTTAATTTCCTTTATCTCCCAGGTTTCAGCTCAGAAGTCATTTTCAAGGATTTTTTTTCAGTGATGCCTTTGAAGTGACACCCTCAACTTACCCTCCAGCCAAATCTCCACACATAAAACTAGGACGATGTCCCTATGGGAGCTCCCATAGCTCCCTCTGTATAACTATTTTAGCACATTCGTTCACTTAAATACTTACTGAGTGCCCTTATGTATTAGGTACTAGTGATAACAGCAGAGAATAAGACAATAAAGGTCCTTGCCCTCCTTCCCAATGGAAACAGAGCCACTGAGAAAGTACTTACAATGTTTCTGTTAATTTATCAGTCTCCCCATCTAAGAGTCTAAATTCCTTAAGTTTTAACAAATGATTTTGTTCATTTTTATAGTCCCAGAACTTAGCACAGCACTTGGTACAACATTCTCCTCAGACTATTGGATGGATGAGCGGGGAAAAATGCAAACAAGGTTAACACATGTTAGTACAAATGACCTCAAAAATTGTGAGTACAAGTCAGAGAAAACCTTTTATAAGGTATACCAAACCCAAGCAGAAGTAATTTTATATATCTATATGCGTTTTAAAGAGTGTGATATTCCACTGAGTGCAAAAGTATTTTAAATATTAAACTGATGAAACGTATGTATCCTAAGAGTCCAAATCCAATCAAATGATGTACCTGATGTAAAGCTTCAGATGTTTGCGAGTAGATAGGCAATATATGTAATTTGAATCCAAGACCTTGCTTCAGTTTTTGTAGCCAAGACAAAGTGACTAGAAAAGGAGAGTAGAAATGATAGCTGGGACAGAGAGAGGAATCATTCTGGTTATCTGTATTTCCAGGTATCAGGACCTGCCAAAATCTCTGCTGTAATCTTCATTTACTGGAATGGCCTTTTTAGTGTGTGTGCATCTTTTAACTCTGGGACTTTTTACAATTAAGAATTTTAAAATGGGGTATTTTGTTATGGCACCCTAGCAAAGTACTGCACTCCCTATGGCAATAGTTTAGAGTTTTATTCTATTAGAATTTCCTCCAGATAGAAGTGTGAGCCCAGGGAAATGGAGGATTCAACCTCCTAAACCTGTGTTCTAGAGATGTCCATCATTTCCTTTCAGAGAACTTGCCCTCTGCTTATAAGGAACAACTCTAACCATGTGACCTCATCTCTCTGGCCACAGCTATTAAAAACAAGATACATATACAAGATTTTCTGGCAATTTGGAATTATGTCATGGAAACTTGGTTGGTTAACTGTAAATAAAAGAACTGAAGGGTCATATAGACTAAAAGACTGAGACCTCTCAGGTGGAGGCTATAGCAAGTAGGTAATTACTGTAATTAGAAAAGAGTCAAAGAGCATTCTATTTCCCCAAGGGCTCAGCTATTTTGCCAATTAATGGGTTTGTGAGATTCTCTTTTTAATTGGGTTCTTTTACTGGGGTTCTTGCAGCTAAAGAATCTTCCTTTGATCAACCAGAGTTCAAGACAGGATACAAATGTCACTCTACTCTTTTAGATCAGAAAGGTATTTATTACAGGGAATTGGGCACCTACAAAATATTTGTAATGAATAAAGGAGTGGGCCCTAAGTTGAGTATCAGACTGACTCCCACATTCATATGAGGCCCAATCTGAGAGGAGAGATACCATCTCTGATGTTGCCCCTGGAAGTCTTAAGTTCAAGAATGCACTGCCTCAGCTACTATAATACCATTTTCTTGGAAGCAAACATCAGAAAACTTATGCTATCAGAGCCATCAATTACCTCTTAACACAATCAGACCTGGTAACCCAGAGCTGAATCACTACTGCAGAAAATCTCACCTTCCCAAAACCATCAGAAAAATAGCCCCAAGTGGGTAGAAACATGGCCTCCGCTTTGGTTCAGTTTTCCACATTTTGGTGAATACATTCAACTGGAAGAAATAATTTGCATTTTTTGTGGTTGCAAGGAAGTCTGGATAACATCAGTTTACCCAGACTTTATACAAGATGGCATACTAAAAGAAGGAGAGAATGGAGCTCGAGCAAGAAAATCCAAAGTACTCAAAACCATTTTCATCAATCTCACCTATCCATTAGCCAAAGACTGTGTTGGGTCAAGTTCTTCAGAAATAGGGCCTGAGGCAAGGATTCTTGATTTATTAGGAGAGTGCTTTCTGGAGCAAGCGAGTGAAGGAAGCAGAACTGGCTAGGACGACAAGGAAACAAGAATGAGACTCAGCTGATCCCACAAAATTCGCCAGCAGTGTTAACCAAAAAGGCAATTTTTTGTACCTCTATGCTATTGGACCAGATCTTTAGGGGCAGGGAAGCATCAGAGCCTCATCAGTGGGGTGACTCCTATTTTGGCCAAGGACAATTCTGTTTTGGAATTGCTATTTAACACTCACAGCAGCTAGACTAGAGACGCACTAGCTTAGAAAATGAACACAAACAGAATTCACTGTAGTCTACCTTTGCTTAGATCACTTTTCACATTAAATTACTCTATCCAAGCACAGTTTCTCAATAATTTGTCTTAGTAAAAATTTCTGGGAAATTTCATAAGAGGAGGGTAATGGGATGAATTACAGACTCTACTGCTACAGCTGGTCTCAAGGCTATAACTGATACTCATTATCTCCCTCCTCCACCACACTTTCTGTATTCCCCTCCACTTGAGATATTACTTCTGCTGCTATTGATGGTTTGACTGCTATTGGCCCAGGCCAATCACTGAGGGGTTTGAGTCCCTGATTATCACACTCTTATCAGGCTATAGTTGCTGTATTTGCCAATTTTTAGTTACAGTCAGGCATGGAAACACCAAGAAATGCCTATGGTGAATCTCCTGAGTGCCAAGCATATTCCTCTCTGCCTCCGTTACGTTGCAGCCCCACCTTCTGATAGTTTGCTATTTTACTAGTAGAGACACCACAGCAGATATGGCAAGTCCATATGAATGTCAATGTCAGTGGAAAGGAAGCAAATATTAATGAGTATCCACCATGTTCAGACAATATACCAACTGTTTCCCTAGCAGCCAGAGGGCATAACATGCAGTAGGAATTCAGTAAATATTGTCATATAAATAACAAAGCAGGGATGGAGCAGAAGGCAGGTGAAAGGAAATAATTTCCATGTAAGAAATATCTTGCTGAGCCCGGCCAGCATGGTTCAGTGGTTGAGCATTGACCTATGAATCAGGAGGTCACAGTTTGATTTCCAGTCAGGGCACATGCCCAGGTTGCAGGCTCAATCCCCAGTGTGGGGCCTACAGGAGGCAATATCATTGATGTTTCTCTCTCTCCCTCTCCCTTCCTCTCTGAAATAGAAAAATAAAAAACAAAATAAAAGCCTGCTGAAACTGTCTTTTTTAAATATGAAAGATATTATATCTGGAAGAAACTGCAAAAAACTAGGTTCAGAGCAAGGAGAATAGGAGACAAGAACATCAAACTGGAAGTGCTAGAAACTAATTTCAGTAAGCATTGTTTATAATTTGGAATGAATATTGCAGGGAGAAAGCATGCATAGTAGCTCCCAGGCTAGGCCCAAAATTCACATTTAATTTGTAGTGGATCTCAGTTATTAACCGTACAAATAGGGGTTTTACTTCCTGGGATCACATGGCCAGTGTGGCTTCTTGGTTGAACACTGACCTATGAGTCAGGAGGTCACAGTTCGATTCCCCATCAGGGCACATGCCTGGGTTGCAGGCTCAATTCCCAGGAGAGAAACGCAGAAGGCAAGTTAATCGATGATTCTTATCATTGATGTTTCTGTCTCTCTCTCCCTCACTCTTCCTCTCTGGAATCAATAAAAAAATATTTTTTAAAAAAGAAAGTATTTTGGGGAGGAATTAGGAGGAGAAATGGGAAAAGAGGAGCATTTTCTGACAGTCACTTAAAAATAAAGTTTTTGCCCTAACTGGTTTGGCTCAGTGGATAGAGCATTGGCCTGGGGACTGAAGGGTCCCAGGTTCGATTCCGGTCAAGGGCATGTACCGTGGTTTCAGGCACATCCCCGGCAGCTGATTCATGTTTCTCTCTCATCAATGTTTCTAACTCTCTATCCCTCTCCTTTCCTCTCTATAAAAAATCAATAAAATATATTTTAAAAAATAAAGTTTTTAATCTACAAATTGATTGTGTTTGAAAGTTTATAAATTGTTCATCAGAACTCACTTCATGAAGAAAAGTATATGTGTTGGTTTAGTTTCTAACTGGCCCACAGGGTTTAAGTAGTAATTTGGTTGAAATTAATTTATTTTATTTTATCCCCTTCTGTCCTTGCCCTGTAGGTTTATCCTTTTCTTTTTTTCAGTTTCTTCTTTTGCTATCTGTGTGACCTTGAGCAAATTACTTAATCCGTATATGCTTCATTTTCCTAACCTGTAACCTGAGGATATAACCACAGTACCTACCTAATTTTGAGGATTAAATGAGTTAATACTTTGCACATAGAAAATACTCAATAAATAAAATTGATTATTGTTATTCCTACCATCATATTATTATTATGTGTCTTAGGTTGGTTCTTCCCCACCCCCTGAAAGGCAGAACCTTAGACTAGAAGTCATGTAAAAATGATTTATTTAGGAAATGCTCCCAGGAAAAACCAGTTAGGGAGTGAGAGGGAAGGAAAGAAACCCAAGTAAGGGTACAAAATCCAATTTGACCTAAATTCAGAGGGGACATAGGAGACAGTGTAGGTCACTCCACTGCTGCCCCAAGCAAAGGCCATAAGAGCAGGAGAATTGACACTTGTACCCACAGTCATTAAGTTAAAGTGGGGGTGGCTTAATTCCCAGGCAGTACTTCAGCTTTGTATGTAAAAAGGGGTTCTGGTAGCTTAAGGTAATAGTCCCACAAAGAGGTAATCTGCAGAGATAGGGGTCAGTGCACTGACTTGGCCTCTGCTCACTATATCATCATCATTATCACCATCACCATCTCCATCTCCCATAAAACACACAATAATACATAGTGTGAAAGGTATTGTGTTAGGTTCTGAGAATAAAAGAGCCATAAAAAAAATAATGTTGAATGTAAACTGTAATTGAAAAAAAATTTTTTTTAATAAAAAAAATAAACAAGTTACATTGCAGTTCACCAAAGAGGGGTTGTTGGACAACAACAGGGGTGAACTTAATGGACTGACCAAAAATTTCAGAACACTAGCTTAAGGATAAATAACTTTTTCAAATAAAAGAGCATTTTTTAAAAATTGTAAGCTATAAAAAACAGTCTCTGTCCTTCTACACCTGGGAATCCTGTTGAAGAGATAGGATAAACACACAAAGGTAAAAGGAGTATGCTAAGTGCTAAATAAGTGTAAGCAAGGCATTACTACCAGAGTGTATCTGCACTGAGTGATCAGGAAAGATCCCAGAAGTACCCGGATCGGATCTCAAAGAGTGGGTAAGGTTTAGATAAGCAAAGAAGAAAAGGGAGTGTTGATGGGGAAATGAGCAGAATGACGAATGTTTTAGGGAGGATCAATAAACCTGCTCTAGTGTGGTGGTTCCCCACCTTGATGCTCATTAGAATCACCAGGGAGCTTTAAAAATCCCAATGCCTGGCAGTAGCCCAGGTCAATTACATCAGAATTGCTGGAGTGAGTCCCAGATATTTCCAGTGGGCGCCCAAGGTTGAGAACCACTGTTTTATTGAATAGGAAGCAGCTTATGAGAAACTGGTTAGGATATTAGAGATGCAGAAGAGCTCAGATTGTGGAAAAGTTAGCTATGCGGAGCTAGTTATTTTAATTTAATCCTAATGTTTCCATTGCAAACTGCCTTAAAATATTTTCATAAGTCAGGCTAAAGTAAATACAGAGCCTGGGATATTAGATGAAGTATGCTATAGGCAATAAAAGGTCACAGAGGGTCCTTGAAGATTTTTGAGCAGAGGAATCATGTAAATAAAAAAGCATGCTAACATTTAAACAGGATGTAGGGTTTCAGAGCAGAAAGGACAGTATCTAATGGAACTTGACCTTGGCTGGTAGGGGAGAAGGGCTACTAAGGGAGAGAAAAATCCCAGAGATTCCGGGCATGGAGTTGCATGGAAACAAATAGCCTTGGGTATCAAGTGTCAGGTGGTTGTGGAGGTGACCTCACCATGTTTATGTGTGATAGATAGCTGTGGGGCTCACAGGAGATCCATGTTTGTACAGGAACCAGCCAGCAAAGACTTGGCTTTTCTGGTGATTGGGCCTGAGCAACAAAGTCCAGCTAGCTGGAAGACATAACATATTGGAATAAGTCAGAGTAATATATTAAGTCTTGAAAAAGTAAACACAAAAGTAAACTGTGTTCATATAGATTACTTGCTACACTATTGTGTAGCAAAACATATTAAACTGAAAAATAGAAAGTAATATGCTTATGTAAGAAAAAAGATATTCAATGATGGTAAAAAGGACAAGCTTATGTACTATTGTGTATCAATTTAAAAATACTTTAAATTCTTAATACTTCTAGACCATGAGAGCAGAATTCATCAACAACTAATGTGAGAGATTTCCAGTTAGGGATGACCTTATCACTCATGGTAATGGAAATCTATTCGCTAAGAAAAGGAGAAATCATTTTTAACCTGCTACTCATTGTTCAGCTGTCTGTTTTACTTAGTATATATTAATGGAAAGGCCTTGCTACCACATACAAATATTGAGAAAGCAAGAAATTGGGCAGGTGTTTATTTTATAAATAATCTTGCAAAAAAATTTAAATTGAAAAAAATTCAAGCTCGTGGTATGATATAAAAGGGAAAATCCTGTTCTCCCTTTCTTCATTACCAGCTTAAATGTCATAATCTGTCATTTTAACTACTCTACTGCCAATAATCCTGACTCTCCCCCTACTCCCTACCCCCTCATTGTCATCATACCCACCTGGTGAGGCCCTAACCTTGGATGAATCTAACATCTGTCTTTGCCTTGGCTTCCACCTGGGCTGTTGAGTGCTGGTGATGAAAATCTCACAGTAGGCAGATGAATTTGCTATAAATGCAAGGCTGCACCTACAAATGGGCCCTCTACATTGGCTACAAGTCCTACCATGAAATCCTGTCGGTTCTCATTCCTATTCTGCCCAGAGACTGTTATAATGTGCAGTCTTTTCAGATATGCAATCATTGCTTTTTTTTTTTTTTTTTACCTTCCACCTCATCTCTTCGCCATAGCAGGTGAACTTTTCTTTTGCCTTGTAGAGAAAATCAAAGCCATCTGAAAAGGAACTGCTACAACTTTCAACAAATCTACGGATTCATATGTATCTATACTTAGGTAGATTTAAAAACATGATCACAATATTTGACACTTCCTACTATCAAGATAGAGTCTACTTGCCTACTCTTTCAATCTGGGCTGCCCTTGTGTCTTGCTTTAACCAAAAGAAAGTGATATTGTGTGAGTTCCAGAGTCCAGGCCTCAAGAGACCTTAAGCTTTCACCTTTGCCCTCTTAAAGCACACCTCATTGTGTAAGTAAGTTTGAGCTTGACTGCTGAATAGGAAATACCATGTGGAGAAGCCCAGCCGAGAGCCAGGACCAAGGCTACAGACACAGACATAAAGTCATCTTAGATCCTCCAGCTCCTGTTTAGCCACTGTCTGCAGCCACATGACTAACTTCAGGTGAGATCAACAGAACCACTCAGATAAGCCCAGCCAACCTATGACATTGTAGGAACTAATAATTCATTGTTTTATGGCCTACCTTTTGGAGTTGATTGTATGGCAGCAATAGATGTTTATGTGATAATGATTCTTATTCTTCCCACCTTTAAACCATAAAGAGATGCTTAAGCATAGCCTTTCCACCTATACTCTGACCCATTCTAACTTGCTATTTTAGGAGTATAGAACTACATGTTATCCTTAATATCTCCCTTGCAACTGGTTCCATCTAATCAGCAATGAAATATCTCCAGTCTCTTCTGACTAGTAAAGTTTCTTTCAATCCCATGTTCACTTCCAGCGACAGGCCTGATGCTATACTAGTAAGGCCCTATCCTTCATTTCTCCTTCACAGCTACCATCATAAATGAGAACAACAGCTACTAGTAACATGTACGGAACACTTACCATATGCCAGACACAATTCTAAATACTTTACATATATTGCTAATGCCCTTAATCATCACAACAACCCCATGAGATAGTTACTCCTACTATTCCAATTTTATAGATGAGGAAAATGAGGCATCAGAGAGTAAAGCTGCTTGCCCCGTTGCAGATATGGGTACAGAAGCCAGACAGCATGGCTACAGAGTTAGTTCTCTTAACCATTCTGCTATAAATGTATCTAACATTCATTGTTCCACTTAGTTAATTAACACTTACCCTTCAATCCAATGCAGACTGACTTCAACCCCTATCTCATCACCAAAACTATTTTTATGGTAGTGTCAAAAATGGCTTGTATATCAATGAATCATATGTTCTCAATGGAGTGATATCACCCACAAGGGGTCAAAAATTGGTTCTGCAGGGACTAAAAAATTCTTAGGTATTACAGTGGCTTGTGGCTCTCTAAAATGCCACAGTACATAAACAAATATTCAGTATATCTGCGGTATTAATATTTCATAGGGGTGGACAACTAGAGACAAAAGGTCTAAAAATGATCCCTGATTTGGGGATCTTTCTCTAGACTCCCATACCTACCTGCCCACTAGTTATGCTCATTTATATTTTTGAGACATCTCATACTTGACATGTGCAAAATTAATCCCTATCTTTTTTCTCCCAAACTTGGTCCTCTCAAGTCTTCCCCATCTCAATAAGTGGCAACATCCTAGGAGTCTTCTTGACTCCTTCTTTTTCTTTACTTCCCATCCAAATATTAGCAAGTCCCAAATGTCTATCATCTGTCTATCTATCTATCTATCTATCTATCTATCTATCTATCTATCTACCTGTCTATCTAATCTCAGTCTTGCCTCATAAAATTCATTCTAAACATTGCAGCCAGAATATTCTTTTTAAAGCTTAAATCCTAGCTGGTCAGTCCCCTCCTCACAATCTTTCAATAGCATTTTATTGTTCCAAAAATAAAATCCAATCCTCTTACTATGGTCTAACAGGCCCTATATAATCTGCTTCTGCCAACCTCTTTGTTTTCATAACACACAACTCTCTCTCTTACTCATGTCACCCCTGGCATAAAAGCCTTCCTTCTGCTCCTTGGTTCCCAACTTACGGCCTTTGCACTTATAGTCCATCTGGTCCACCTGACCACTCTGCTCCTTTATCTTAGCCTGTTTTGCTCCTCATCATTCAGGCCTCAGTTTAAGCATCGTCACCTCAGAGACTCCTTGGCCATCCGCCCAATCTAAAGTAATCCCCTTCCTGTCCCACTTTCCATCACATTGCCCTGTTTTCTTTCCTTCACAGTACTCTCACTTCTCCTGCGCGTTCTCCACCTCCATCTTTCTCATCCCTCCAAATGAAGGTCCTCTCTCATCTGACCCCATGACCACACTGTGTTGGTCCAGGATGGACCCTTGACCTAGATGGACCAGAGTTCTTCCTAGAATTTATAGAACTGGAATTGGGAAACACAGTCAATTCTTCTTTAATGACAGGAATTATCTGATATCAAATTCAGCAGCTGCTAGTGGCCATGTTTCTAGTCATGTGTAGGAAATGACTATAAGAACAAATGACACTCACATGATGAAGGGGAGAAAGAGAAAGTTATTTTTGGAAGCATTTTTTTTGGGGGGGTCCTGGTTGTTTCTAAGGTCTAAATTACATTCTAGATGCTTATAGAGTTAGTTGAGAAACTTTTTGCAATAATATTTTCTTTGAAAAGTTTAAAAGGCCTGAGTGTTAATTGATTTAACTTGTTTTTTATTGTGCCTAACACTGCACTAAGATGTAACACTTTTGATGATAAAGATAATGAACATCCCACCTTAGAAAGTGTGCTTCAATTTAAAGCACACTTTGATACTGAGATCACTGCATTAAAAGTTGTAGAGACACCCTGGCCCATGTGGCTCAGTGGTTGAGCATCCACCAATGAACCAGGAGGTCATGGTTTGATTCCCAGTCAGGGTACATGCCCAGATTGCAAGCTCAATTCCTAGTAGGGGGTGTGCAGGAGGCAGTGGATCAATGATTCTCTCTCATCATTGATGTTTCTATTTTTCTTTCCCTCTTCCTTCCTTTCTAAAATCAATAAAAATATATTTAATTAAAAAATTTATAAAGACAAGACGTGATCAACTCTGAGAAGACCCAATTTGGGCTTTTATCAGGAAGCACTGAATCCTTCTGCATGCTACAAAAAGTACACATTCAGAGGCAAGATGTTAAATGTTTTAAAATGACAGTCTCCCCTTTATTATTATTAAGGTCCATTTCAACCTTTATAGAAATTAACCTGGTTAAACACATTCTAATTAAATATAATTATGTAAACTATGTGTTGGGCACTGTAGGAGACACAGCGATGAGTAAGTCAGAGTTTTGGTCATTAAGGCTTTTATTAAAGGACTAGAGGCCTGGTGTACGAGATTCATGCACTGGGGGTTGGGACGGGGGTGCCTCAGTCTGGCCTGCCTCCTCTCCCAGTCCAGAAGCCATCAGTCGGACATCCTTAGCATTGCTGCAGAGGTGGGAGAGGCTCCCGGCACTGCCACTGCGCTTGCCAGCCATGAGCTGGGAGCCCGGCTTCTGGCTGAGTGATGCTCCCCCCTGTGGGAGTGCACTGACCACCAGGGAGCAGCTCCTGCATTGAGCATCTACCCCCTGGTGGTCAGTGTGCGTCGTAGTGACCGGTCCTTCTGCCGTCTGGTCAATTTGCATATTACCCTTTTATTATATAGGGTATTATACAGGATAGTTTTTTTTAATTGCATAAAATAAGTGACTAAAAATACAAGGTAATGGGGATGTTTTTATGTAAGTTGAAAATAAAGGAAAAGTGTGCCAGGGATGAGGTAGGAGGTCATGATAAAGAAAGGTTCTATTCAGTTTTATGAATCAAGAAGGGCCTCATAGTCAAGTTAGGCATTTGAGCTGCACCTGAGAGGATGGGTAGGAATGTAAAGGTCAGAGATGGTATGAGGAAACACCCAGCCCAGACAAAGGCATATTTGGCTATGTGAAGGACAATGAACAGCTAATGAAGGCCTGAACTTGTAGGGTTAGCAGTGAAACAACAGAATGTCTGTTCACTGGCATTACTAGTCACAGAATTGCATAGCATGGTATGTTCAGTTTCAGAAATTTTCAATATGACAGGATAGTCGATTATCCCCTTAGTCTGACCAGGTGGCAGATGAAATGTGGGACTGGTATTTGGGAGCATGTTATGACTGGAGATGTAAATAAAATCACATTTTTATGAAAAGACACTTGAAAACTATTTTTGCATTGTTTGGACATGGACCAATGAAGGTCATAGGCACTATAATGTCACTGGTGCTAATCGTGGAGCAAAGAGATTTGTGATATCAGTATGATTTGAGGTTGAAAATTAAACTGAAATGTCCATGTCCTTGATATGTTCAGTTCATTCAAACAACAAGTCTCAGCCCTCATGCTTTGATCTATGGGAAGTCCATTCTGAAAACAGGTTACATTCCTCAAGTTTTTGGAATACTAACATATTTCATGAGTCCTTCCTAGGTCATTGCTTTGGTTCCACTTCTTACCTTTCATAATTGAATCTCTGGCTGCTGCCCTTTGCATTCACCATGGGAACATGGATACAGGATCCACAGAAAAGACTAGGTTCATAGCTTCAGGATAACATAAGAAAATTACCACACAGAAAAGAAAAACCTAAAATTGATATTAGATATCACTGCTCTTAACACATTAGCCAAGCTCTCCTGTAAGGGGCGCCAGTGACTATCTCTTTCTTAGCTCTCCATCCTGATGCTGTGTTAAGGGGCCAGCTTACCTCACCCTAGCTTCAGAGAGGAAAGCAGGCTTTACTCTTTCTCGATTTAAAGCTGGCTTATTTTCCTGCCCCAGGATTACTGACAGTGAGAACATAGTTTGACTATGGAAATCATTTCACTATGTATATGTATCGCAAAACATCATGTTTTACAATTAACATTCAGAAATGAATGGCATTTTTATACACCAATAATGAACTCTCAGAAAGAGAAACTAAAAAAACAACAACCATTTATCACTGAGATGGAAGAATTAACCATGTTCATTAATATGGAAGAATTAACATCATTAAAATGTCCATACTACCCAAAGCAATTTATAGATTCAATGCAATTCCTATTAAAATACCAATGGCATATTTCACAGTTCTAGAACAAATAGTTCTAGATTTATATGGAAACAAAAAAGACCCTGAATAGCCTCAGAAGTCTTGAGAGAGTAGAACAAAGTTAGACAGATATCAAAATATACTATAAAGCCGTTATAACCAAAACAGTCTGCTACCAGCACAAGAATAGGCATATACATAAATGGAACAGAACAGAGAACCTAGAAATCAACCCACGCCATTATGGTCAATTGATATTTGACAAAAGAAGCAAGAGCATACAATGGGATAAAGACAGTCTCTTCAATAAACGGTGTTAGGAAATTTGGACAAGTACATGCAAAAAATAAAAAAGAAAGAAAGACAGAAAAGAAACTAGACCAACTTCGACCATACATAAGAATAAATTCAAAATGGATAAAAGACTTAAATGAAAGTTGTGAAATCATAAAAATCTTAGAAAAAAACATAGTAAAATCTCAGATATCTCACATAGCAGTATTTTCACTGATACATCTTCTAGGGGAAGGGAAACAAACAAAAAATAGTAAACAAGTGGGACTATATCAAACGAATAAAGCTTCTGTACAGAAAAATAAACCATCAACAAAATGAAAAGGGAACCCATTATATGGGAAAATATATTTGCCAATAATATAGCTGATAAGGGGTTAATTTCCAAAATATATAAAGAACTTGTACAACTAAACACCAGGAAGACAAACAATCCAATTTAAAAATGGGCAAAGGACCTGAATAGACACTTCTCCAAAGGGACATACAGATGGGTAATAGACAAATGAAAAAATGTTCAATGTCACTAATCATCAGAGAGATGCAAATTAAAACTGCAATGAGTTATCATCTAAGCCCTGCCAGAATGGCTAATATCAATAAATCAACAAACAACAAATGCTGGGCAGGTTGTGGAGAAAAGGAAACCTTAGTACACTGCTGCTGGGAATGCAGACTGGTGCAGCCAATGTGAAAAACAGTATGGAGTTTCTTCAAAAAATTAAAAATGGAACTGCCATTTGACCCAGTGATCCCACTTCTGGGAATATATCCTAAGAATCCTGAAACACCAATAAGAAAGAATACATGTACCCCTATGTTCATAGCAGCATTATTTACAATAGCTAAGATCTAGAAATAGTCCAAGTGCCCATCAGTAGATGAGTAGATAAAAAAGGCTGTGGTACATTCATACAATGGAATACTGTGCAGCTGTAAAAACGAAGTAAGTTTCACCCTTTGTGACAGCATGGATAGACCTGGAGAGTATTAAGTGAAATAAGCCAGTCAGGAAAAGACAAATAGCACATGATCTTATATGTGGAATCTAATCTACAAAATAAACTGATGAACAAAATAGGTCCAGAGGCATGGATACATGACATGGAAAAGACTGACAGATCTCAGATGGGAGATGGGTAAGCGGTATGGGAAGAGACTAATCAAAGAACACAAATGCATATATGCATAGCCCATGGATACAGATAATACTGTGGTGGAAGCCTGGGGTAGGGTAGGGGCTGGGTGGAAGGGGGCAAAGAAGGGTGATGGATTGGGGACATCTGTAATACTGTCAACAATAGAAAAAAAAACAACACAAAAATGAACCATCATGTTGTACATTTTAAATCTACACAATTTTCACTTTAAAAAAACCTCAGTTTCTTCAGGGAGAATTCTAACCTTCATCCACAGAATGGATTGAATCACAACAGTAGTCAAAAGTGGATTTAAGGAAATCTGGGCCCAGCCAGTGTGGCTCAGTGATTGATCTTTGACCCAAGAACCAAGAGGTCACTGGTTCAATTCTGGGTCAGGGGACAGGCCTGGTTTGACCCCCAGCAGAGGTCATGCAGAAGGCAGATCAATGATGCTCTTCTCTCATCAATGTTTCTATCTTTCTATTCCTCTCCCTTCCTCTCTCTCTCTAAAAAATTAATAAAAACATTTAAAAAATATGTCTGGGACCTTCAGGGTTTGGGAATATCACACGTAGATGGTGCAGAAGATGGGTGATAGGGTGGGGGCACACAGTGCAGGGCCAAGCCCAGTCCTATGCATCTTCACAATTTTTCCTCCAGTGTGAGGTTTCTCAAGATCTATGCATAAGTACTTGGACCAAAACCCCACATCCCTCAAGAATCACAAAATGGAAGAAGAGAGAATCCAAGATGGCGGCATAAGGTAAACACCGTAAATGCAGCCATGAACAACTATTTCAGAAAAACCACGAAAAGAAAACACGGACACCACTCACACCCACAGGAAGGCTGGCTGAGTGAAAATTCTACAGCTAGAAAGAGTCGGAGACTCAGAGGAGTGGTGGAAGCAAAGTACAGAGGTATGGAGGCGCACGCACGGGGCTCGGGGAGAGGGCTGGCGCCAGAGGACGCGGTTCTTTTTCAAACCGGAGGGTACCACAAGCTCCCGGCAGCTCTGAACTCCAGTTCCAGGCAAGTTTCTGAGGACCCAGATGCACGCATACCCGGAGAAGGGGAACTGACTGGCACCGGGAGGAAATCCAAAGCTGGTTTCTCTCAGCGTTGCTTGCAGCAATTACCGCGGGACACAGAGACCCAGTGTCTCTTAGCGCAGGGCTGAGAAGCAGCCATAGCTACTTGCTCCACCCTGCCCTGCAAACTCCCCAAGGCCCTGCCCCTCCCAAGCTGCGTCAGAGGCTTTTGCATATAAAAGACTGAGTAGCCTAAGGCAAAGGCTAACTCAACACGTCCTTAAAGATACAGGAGCAAGCCCTCACCCAGTGGCAGAGTGGGATCATCCTAAATAAAACTCAGATCCACAAGGAACACACTCGGGGCAGATGCAGTGAGCACAAAAGCCCCACTGAAACAACTCTTGCCCCATAAGGGTGTCTCCAGCACAGAAGTTCTCCCACTGTAGACACAGCTGACTCTCATAACCAAGTGGCTTAGAGGTTAATTCCTCTCAGTGATCGCCTAACTCAAAAAAGAAAGCAGCCAAAATGCAGAGACAAAGAAACAGGTCACAAATGACAGAAATGGAGGAAAGAAAACGACAGGATATAGAGTTCAAAACCACGGTTATTAGGTTTTTCAAGAATTTTCTAGAGACTGTCGATAAATTTAATGAGACCCTCAATAAATCTAATGAGACCCTCAAGGATATGATAAAGGACCAACTAGAAATCAAGCATACACTGACTGAAATAAAGAATATTATACAGACATCCAACAGCAGACGAGAGGATCGCAAGAATCAAGTCAAAGATATGAAATATGGGGAAGCAAAACCCACCCAACCAAAAAAGCCAAGACAAAAAAACAAACGAACGAACAAACAAAAAATCAAAAAGTATGAAGATAGTGTAAGGAGTCTCTGGGACAACTTCAAGTGTACCAACATCAGAATTATAGGGGTGCCAGAAGAAGAGAAAGAGCAAGACATTGAAAACCTATTTGAAGAAATAATGACAGAAAACTTCCCTCACCTGGTGAAAGAAATAGACTTCCAAGTCCAGGAAGCGCAGAGAACCCCAAACAAAAGAAACTGAAGGAGGACCACACCAAGACATATCATAATAAAAATGCCAAGAGCAAAAGACAAGGAGAGAATCTTAAAAGCTGCAAGAGAAAAGCAGTTAGTTACCTACAAGGGGGCACCCATACGACTGTCAGCTGATTTCTCAACAGAAACTTTGCAGGCCAGAAGGGAGTGGCAAGAAATATTCAAAGTGATGAATAGCAAGAA
>PVJC01025174.1:0-24866 GCA_004026665.1 Murina feae | reverse complement strand
TGCCCAGGCCCCCATCTTTTCCTTTGTCCAGTTTCTTCCCTGCTGTTAATCTGCAGAGAATGAGCAGGAGGTTCCCTGGGGAGTGTGAAGCTGCCCAAATGACGTGTATAATGCCTGACCTTCCTTTGCTCCTTTCCTATTATTAATAACTAGCTAATTACAATGGTATCGGTTTCATACATAGGAAGACATCTAGATTATATTAGTTCTCAGAGTCCACTAATTACCTTCTGTATATTCCTCTTACAGCCACTTTTCTGGGTTGTGTAATTAATTTTCATTATTTTTATTCATCACTACAAAATGACATGCCCTCTTCTCCCTATAGGCCTGTTGTATTGCCTAAAATAGAAGAGGGCCTGCAGAGGAGACAGTGATCTCCCCATTAATGCCAACTTGTTACTTAAAATTCTCAGAGAATGCAGACTATGTGGTTTCCAAAATATGCACAAATATAATCTTATTAATAAAGACATTTTTATCTCAGTGGGGGGATAAAAGGGGGCAGGAATTTTAGATCAATAACTTCAACATTAAAAAAGCCACAATGTTATAAACACAAAAGCAATGGAGGTGTTTAGTGTTTTCATTTTAATGTTGTCTTTCCTCTCTATGGTTAAAAAAGAGGTGATTGAAAATGCAGCTTCCATTTTTTACAATGCATGTAATAATGAAAGTGTTTGTCAAATATTGGTTATGATATTTATTTTAATTGGCCAAGAGGAGTCAGATTCTTCACCAATAAACATTTTTTATTATCAGATTGAAATCATTAGTAATATTATTAGTATTATTAACCCTTTAGAATAAGTTGTCAGTCTTTTTTTTAAGTTCTAAAGCACTATGCTTTGTTGCAGGAATATTATTTTATTTAAAAGAAGTTTTCAATAATAAAGATAAGTTCAATAGCTGATAATCCTTCTGTACTCACATGCTTTTCACTTTTCCTTTCCTCATGTAATATCTAATCCCAAAATGGATTTTATTTGAACCTCATCTACCAGTAAATAATGCCATGTTCTTTTTGTTTGTCAAAGATAAATCAGCAAACTGCCCCTACATTACAAGACTTGTTTTTGACAAATTTGTCAAAGGATTTTATGTTCTACTTTATAAGTGATGGTCAATACTCCCTACCTTCAAGAATTTCCTTTCCAGAGTCCAGAGTTCTAACCCAAGTCCCTACCAAACATCCGGGGTAAGACCCAAAGTCTTCTCTGAGCTGGAAGATAAGCAGGAAGGACAACACGGATTAAGAGTCACTTTATATTTACTCTGGTTTACTACTGAATCAGCAAGAAGGATATAGAAATAAAAGATGAATGAATATGCACAGTTCGCTGAAACCCCTATGGCCCCTCACACAGATGCTATAAAAGTGTGTGATCAAATGTGGGCCACAGACGAGAAAAAAAAATCTTCCAGGAGAGAGGAATCCATGACCAGGGACTCACTGCCTTTTCTACAAGTGGCCTTGTCCACACACAGTCCTGGCCGTCATCCACTGTACTACCACAATTACATACTTCCGATTCTACTGCACACTGTGTTGGTGCACCCATGGAAAGTTGGCCATGGCCTACGGTTCTGTTTCTTGCCAATTAAGTCACACACAATCATCTGTCATTCAAAGCATTAATAATTTAGGTCTGTCTTAATATATAAACATCGGTCTCATATTTCTCCATTCGTCACAAGTCTCAGTATAGTCATTCCTGTGTCAATTTATCATTAACATGATTCACACCTCATAGAATAGCTGCCACCTGAAAAAGATCTTTCTCTTCTCCTTGGGTCCCAACCTTAACCATATCTATAATTACCATATCTTTCCTAACAATACAAATCCATCCCAATTTTCTCGCCTCATTCTACTCTCCAGAATTAATCCCTCTTAGCAGATTTACCCAAATTAGAAAGTAATAAAAATTATCCCGAAACTCGTCAAGTTATATACAGTAATTATTTACAGCTTTTGTACATCAAAAGTGTTTAAGATTAAAAAATCACAGTCATAGAAGGAGGGCAAAGTATAAAATAAAAATATTAAGAGCCTTCCAATTACTTTCAATATTTACCCATGCATTTCACTCTCACTGTTCTCAATGTTATTTTCTTAAAATTTGTTTAACCCTCATTCTTTCATTATTTTTTAAAAAATCATCAAAATTAATATCATTAGTTGAAAAACTAGTTAAGTCTGAATAAAAGGTAGAGTTTAGTTTGTGAAAGACTAAAATGAGCAAAGTATTAAAAATGTGTAAGCATGTTAAGGACAAAGGATATGTGTTATGTCTTATGACTCTATAATAGATACTAAATATTTCCTGCTGCTGTTTCTGCCACGCGATTGATTATGTGGGCTATTCTTTACCTTTCCTCCAGATCCACTTTCCATCTTTTTCTACCTTCTCTGTGTCCTGACCTCTGTGGACTGCACTACCCTGGCTCCTGGTCGTGCTCAGGCAAAGGGAGGCACAGCAGTTGATTACAAGAGCAAGATCCAGGTGTTTAATATCCAGGCTCCCTCCCTGCTGGATTGCAGATTAGAGGAAACTGTGTTTCTCCACCAAATTCACAGCTTGTGTTGATAATACCTCTTCTACAACATTATTGCTTTCCAATTTATGGGAAATACACTGTCTTCTTGCTCCTCCAAGCTTAATGGAAATGGTACCTTGCTCCTGCTAGTCTCGGTAGGCTTCTCTATCTCTTCATTTGCTTCCCTTAATTCTGTCCATATCTATGGAAATGGTTCTTTGATTAAACTGTCTCTGTCATCTTATTTAAGTGTCACATATTTACTGAGAGGTCCCTGAGTAATATGATAATGAGTGAATATGCTTTATGTCTGTAGCAAAAAAAAATTTTTTTAAGATTAAATTGCTTCTATTATAGCAGGAATTCTCAAATACTTTGGTCTCAGGACTCCTTTACATTCATAAAAGTTACCAATAACATCAAAGGCTTTTGTTTATGGGGTTAAATCCATCAATATCCATTGTGTTAGAAAATAAAACTGAAAATTTATTTAAAATATGTACTCATTAATTCATGTAAAATGACCAAAATAAAGTCATGATATTAAAAGAATTAAGCATAATACTAAATAGAAGTAGCTATAATTTTCAAAAAAATAGTAGTGAGAAGAGTGGCATTTCTGCATATTTTTTATCTGCCTTAATAAATGATGGCTAGATTTTCACATTAGATTCTGTGTTTAATCTGTTGTGATATGTCATTTTGGTTGAAATATATGAAGAATAGCCTCATGCAGACATGTAGATGGAAAATAAAGAAGTAACATAATAGTTTTTTTAATATAATTATGGATATTCTTCTTCAATAACAGTTGGTAGTTACTTAAAGTGAAGTGGCAATGTAGATCCTGAAACTTATTTATAAGCCTTTCATATTCTGTTACATTAAAATCCACTGGTCTATCTTTCATTTACATGAATCTTCTATTTATAAAGATTTTGTAATATCATAAATTGGTCATTTAGAAAATATTGCTTCATCAAATTACACAGATCTTGACATATTTTACTGTATAATATAAAAAAAACACCCTAAACTTATAAGAAAGTTTTTAAGCATTGGAAAACTATTAAGTCACCTTGGAGGATACAAATTTCCCAAAACCACATAACAATTACACAGGTGTTTTTCCTCAGGATAACCATTGTGCTTTGGCATGGAGCAGAAGTGCTTTATGGGTATTTCCCATAGATTACTAAAAAAGTGGACTCCAGGAATGAGATTTAATAAAATTAATCACTGTTATTGCTTCATAAGGATTCTTAAATTAAACTATTATTTACTTCACTGTGAGTGCATTTTGGTGATAAGTATGACTACTGACACAGTTGGGTGCCAACCTTGATTCCTCCTAAGGTACCAGCAGTTTTGCCCAGCAATGTTTTGGCACCATCAGTGTAACTGACAAAAAAAGTTGGTCAGGACAAACTCTGGGATTCAAAATGGTTAGTCAGTACTTTAAAGTACTTTGAATATTTATTTCATCAGTATTTGTTTGATCACAAAGTATTCACACACACACACAAAAAAAAAAAAAAAATCTTTACTGATGAGTTGGTGCTGAGACCAGGAAAATATAGGTAAAACAGCAAGCCCAGTCATGACTAAAGACTTACTCTTTTGTAAATTCTGACCATAAGATATTAACTCATCCTTCAGTTCCACAGCTAAATCTATAATTTAGTCAGTCAGTTGGCACTGCCATGACTTTACTGATGATTCACTCAGCAGGAATTCATCTATGTCGATTGTATGAGCTATTGTGTGTACTTCATAAAGCTGTGTGATAAGTTACCCTATAAGATAACTCATTTTTTATTTCTGTTTGAAAAAACTGTAATTAACAGTTTTTGCCCTTTTAAAGCTCATCATCTCTGTTTAGCAGCTCAAATAATACTATAACATAACTGGTATCTTCAAAAATATTCTAATGCATATGGTACAATTAGATAAATTACTAACATCTATAAAACCAAAGATAACTTTCATCATATTCTCATTCTTTTTCATGTTTTCCAATTTATGTGGAAAGGCAGTTTCCATGAGGTTTCATATTTTTTACATCTTTAGACAAAGCATGCAACAACATTGTGAAAGCAAGTCTTCTAATCTTTTTTTAAGCCAATGATTCAACTTTAAATTCAGAAATACAGTAATTTTTAAATTTTATAATAAATATTATTAAATACTAAATATAGTTTTAAGTTAAAACTTAAAAATGTATATAATACTAAAAATATTTCCTTAGTATTACAAAACAAGCCACAAGCTGTACTTCTTGAGTTACTGTGAAGGTGCAAAGAAAATTTCATCAGTAAAAGTAACAATTTATTTAATATTAATGAGTTACAGAGATTGTGAAGGCATAACCAAAAACTACTGGTAAGAAAAAGATAGAAGTAATTAAAAACAAACTGAGTTAAATTCTAAAATCATATATATATATTTATACCCCCAAACTATTACCTCAAAAAGTTCTATTAAACATAAGTGTTTACCAGGAAAAAAAAAGAGAAAAATAAACAAAAACTATTAGTTGTCAGGTCTATAACAGCAGCACAAGTCATGTGGTATCTGGAAAGCTTACTGTACATTTATGAGAGAAGGAGAATAAAAGGGCAAATAACATATCAGTATTATTATGAAAATTAGAGGATCAATGCATAAAATTCATGTAAGAGTGGGCCTTCCTTCCCTTGCTGCTGGCACTGGTTTCCCTCTGGCACCCAGGAGGGCTTCCCTCCAGCTGCTGGCAGGCACCAGGGACCGGGCTTCCCTCGCAGCCCCAGCTTCATCTAGAAGGTCATCTGGAAGGACGTCTGGTTTAATTAGCATATTATACTTTTATTATTATAGATAACTTTGTCCTGGAAGATATCCTAAAAGAATCTGGAGGATACCTAAGGGTCCCTGAGCTATACTTTGAGAACCATTGCAAATATATAGTTACAGTTAGAATTATTTTATCATTTTCTTATGGGTTATAAATTTTGAATAATGAAGTAGTTTGAATTCATTGGCTCAGCAAACTAAATCCTGGCACCATTTAAAGAAGAGTTAGAGGTTAAAAAAATAATCTCACCTAGGGAGTGGGACTCTTACATTTTATACTATCAATTGGCTAACAATTTTGTAAGCTCCTATGATAAATGAGCATGAATAAGATAAATGAGCAATCTATTCTGCTCTACTCTTAGAATATCTTTCTTCAACCTAATAAGTAACACAAAATTTACCAACATTTCCAGGTAAGAATTTCAACTCTGATTCAATGCCCCAATAAGTATTGAGTTCAAAATTTCAAGAAAAATATATATTTATTATAGTAAGGATATATAAATCATTTAGAAAGAATCAAGCCGAATCCAGATATGGCAGAGGTGACCCTGGGTTGGCACAGAACTTCAGGGTTAAGTATATAAGTAAGTCGCAAAACCATAAATATCATAGAAAAATCATAGGCAGTAAAATCTCAGACACCTATCATAGAGTATTTTTGCTGATGTATCTCCTAAGGCAAGGGAAACAAAGAAAAAAATGAACAGATGGGACTACATTAAACTAAAAAGCTTTTGCATAGAAAGAGAAAGTATCAACAAAATGGAAAGGGAACCCACTGTGTGGGAGAACATATTTGCCAATGATACATCTGAAAAGGGGTTAATTTCCAAAATATATAAAAAACTCATAACACTTAACACCAAGAAGACAAAAAATCCAATTAAAAAATGGGTGAAGGATCTGAATAGACACTTCTCCAAAGAGGACATACAGATGGACAATAGAGATATGAAAAGATACTCAATATCACTGATCATTAGAGAGCTGAAAATTGAAACCACAATATGATATCACCTCACACCTATCAAAATGACTACCATCAACAAATCAACGAACAACGGTTAGCAAGGATGTGGGGAAAAGGAAACTCTCATGCACTGTTGTTGGGAATGGGAATGAAGATTAGTATAGACACTGTAGAAAACAGTATGGAGTTTCCTCAAAAAATTAAACATGAAACTGCCTTTTGACCCAGTGATCCACTCTGGGAATATATACTAAGAATCTTAGTATCTGAAATAATAATCAGGAAGAATATATGCAACCTTATGTTTATAGCAGCATTATTTATAATAGAACAATTAAGATCTGAAAACAGCTCAAGTGCCCATCAGTAGATAAATATGCTGTGGTATATTTACATCAAGGAATATTACATAGCTGTTAAAAAAAAAAGAAGGAACTCTTAACCTTTTGCAACAGTATGGATGGACCAGGAGATCATTATGCTAAGTGAAATAAGCCAGTCAGAGAAAGACAAATACCATATGATCTCACTTATTTGTGGAATCTAATGGACAAAATAGAACCAGAGGCATGGATACATGGAACAAAATACTGACAGCTATCAGAGGAGAGGATAGAGGTTGAGGGGAGGAGAGGGGAGGGCTAGATGAAAGAAGGTGAAGAGGTTAGCCAAAGAACATATATCCATAACCCAAAGACACACACAATAGTGTGGTGATGGCCAGAGAAAATGGAGGGATGGTGGTGGTGGGCAAGTGGGAGACCAGTGAATAGAGACATCAGTAATAGTGTCAACAATAAAAATAAAGTTTAAAAAGTATATATAAATAAGCAATTAATCTTAAACATTCTCTTCGCAAAGGCCTTTGAGGTCTTAAGGCTTCAGTTTTTTCAGTATTGTAGAAACTTTAGATTTATGGGTAGTTATCTCTTCCATCAATAAACTCAAATGTGTGTGGTAGTTATTTCTATAGATCAATGCCATTTCTAGTATGTAAATGACATTAGAAATGTAAAACATTCTCTCAGTTATTTTCCAAAGAGCTCTGAATTAATTCCTATTTCAATTTGTATCTTTTAATGAACCCATCCTTACTGCCCTTAGGCAGACATTAGAAAAGAAATTCTTAACACAATTAAATCAAAACATGCCATCCAAGTGATCAGCAAGACAAACAAACAATAAAACAAATATCAACCCATTCTTAAAACTAACATCACCTTTTAAAACAAACTTCTCTCTCTCAGCAAGGAGTTTCCTGGAGCATATGCTCCAACAAATTGATGGATCTTGGCTTTGAAATTAAAATGCCCAGAATCTGTTAAAAGGAGATGGGAAGCTGGTTCCCTAAAGGAGTATGTTCTATTTCAAATGGAGTGTGTATCCTCTACTCCAAAGTTTAAGTCTGTGGTAAGCAAGGCTGTACTCTAGAGGATAGCTTTAGGGTCAGAAACCTGGGTCTACAGTTTGCCTGAATCACTAATAGTTGAGTCTAATAAAATTTTGTAATTTAATAAATGATTGTGATATAGTCATGAGTTCATAAAAATTATTGAGAGGCAATGAATTTTAACCAAAACAATGGCACAGGGAAGAAAGAAGAAAGCTTACATTGTGTAGATATGATATAAAGGGCTTTAACACTAAGGAGTTCCTTCAAGAGAGTATCTGCTAGGTGTAGGAGGCAGCACAGAGAGAGGGCAAAGGCTTATTTTCAGAAATTAAAGGAATTTAAAGCTCTATTATGTGCAAGAATTAGTGCAATAGCAAATTAGAAGTGTAAGAATTAACCTATAAAATAAATGCAAACACAGAAGTTATTGTGCTGTAAATAAGAATTCTGAATGACTACAAAGATGGAGAATTCAATGTGAGTGGCTACATCATGGCACCTATAAAAATCATGCGTGTGACATGGAACAACATAAGCAGTGATGGAGAGTGGTTTAAAAGTGGGAATCCGCAAGTGATCTAGAGTCAGGAGACCAAGACTCAGTTCCAAGATCCCTTGGCAAGTCAGAGTTACCCTCATTACAGCTCCTCATTAGAACTTTCACATAGATCTTCTCAGGGGATCAGTCGGTGCAGAAATATTACACACTTCAGATTTAATAAACTTTAATAAGTAAAACTGTGATTCACTACTTTGAGATCCAAAGAACATCAGTATTTCTTTCTATTATATATCCAGTTATTTCAGTAAAATGTATCTCTTTAACATGTACTATTTTATGTGACATTTCCTCGCCTTTGCCAACATTATCCTCTCTAGAAAATGAAATAATTCATAGAAATAGCTCATATCAAAGTTTTTATGTGGGTCAAAAGGTTTCTTGTTTGGGGTTTGTCTTTTTTGGGGGGTGGGTGGGGAGATGGTCTTGGTTTGTTTTACTTTTTGTCTTAAGCATTGCTCTCAAGTTTTTTTGTAGAATAAACTCGTAGACTCTTTAGATCAATTGCTGCTCCCTATTTGCTTGATTTCTGACAATTTTATACTTCTTGAACTCTCTATGAGTAATCAAGGTAGGCAAAAAGAGAATAAATCACAGAATGCTGTGTTTGGCTTACTTATTGGCAATTTGGGCGTTTTGTGTATTTTCATTATTAATATCATATTTATTTTCTTCCCCTCTGTAAGTAAAAGTTGGTTCAGATAATAATTGCCTTAGTTCCTGGTGTGTACACTCCTGACTAGCTGTAAATGTCTTTCTTGCTGTGTTATCTTCTACAAATGTTTCACCTCTGCCCAGGGAAAGCTGAAATTGAAGCAACCTACCTGGTTCTTTGGTCTTAACCTCTCTCTGAATCTTCCTCATCTCTTTTGACTGACTTAAGAACCCGATTACAGTCTGCGCTGGCCTGCAATAGGAAAGAGGCTTGAGTCTGCTCTTCCAGGCTTCTTTCTGTTGAAGAATTTGTCCTGCCTCCACACCCCATTTTTGTTCAATCAGTTTCATTCCTCAAAAGCCTGTGCTTCTGCATTTGAATTTAAGAAATAAATTATGCACATCTTTTTACCTGGAGTAAGTCTACCAGACATTAGCCTGTCTCTGCAGAAGTGGCATGGAACTAACTTCCTGGTGGGGAAGAGAGGCAGGAGGCAGACAAGTAGAGAAAGTGGCGAACTTTCTAGACCTTTAATTCTGGAAATAGTACAGTGCACTCAGATTCAAATGTAAAAGAATGAAAAAATGTCCTCCAGAGACAAACACAAATACTTTGAGGATTATTTCCCTTTAATTAGTGCAGATACCCGGGAGCTAACAGTACTGGTACCTTGCTAGCTAGGGCTGTCTACTCTGCGATCCTTATCCTTTCAGAAATTGCTAGTGGAGAAATGCCAGGCTCTGCTCTATAGAGGACCAAGGATATCCCTTGGCAAACAAAACCATTTCCTAAAAATGCTACCATGGTTAGATTTCTAAATCAAAACAAAATAATATACATTTAAATATGACATAGGTTTCTTATCTTTACGGATCAAACCATTGCCAGGTTTTCTACCTTTAAGTAATAAAAATGAAGAATGTTCATTTTTCTAAAAGTGATAACCATTGTATTTTTAGAGAAAAGGCCCCAATCTTTAGCTTCCTTCTACTTTTTAAAATATATCTTCAGTGGAAGCAATGGCCACATATTTAACCTGGCTCAGAAACTTATCTCAACTAACTGAAAAAGAAAAAGGAGCCATATTTTTTAAAAATATATTTTATTGATTTTTCACAGAGAGGAAGAGAGGGATAGAGAGCTAGAAACATTGATGAGAGAGAAACATCGATCAGCTGCCTCCTGCACACTCCCCACTGGGGACGTGTCCACAAGCAAGGTACATGCCCTTGACCGGAATCGAACCTGGGACCCTTCAGTCCACAGGCTGACCGCTCTATCCACTAAGCCAAACCGGTCAGGGCAAAAAGGAGCCATATTACCTTGTGCTCATCGTGGGCATTGTGTGTTTTTTATGTGGTTGTCTGTATGCGTATTTGTTCCCTTATATTTAATGAGCACCTGTGAAGAGATATCATAAGTAAGTCAAATTTTATCTCCCCATGTATTTTTTAAGAACATGTGGCAGGTTATTTGCTAAAGGGTAGTGGAGATGGAAGAATGAACCCCTAATTTTTTAGCTCAGGCTGCTATTTTTGTAGATAAAGCATTGAACAGATGGCTTGTGGCTTCACAAAATTCTGGTTCAAGTCGATCACTCTTAAAGGAGCCTGGATAACCCTTACAAATTCCGGTTACTTTAAACCAAACTTTTATTCTCCTTGGGAGAGAGTAAATCCAGCTCCCAGTATGCTTTTGTCATTAACAAAAGCTCTGAGGGTGGTTTCACGGGGATTTTTATGCATTGTTCTATGTTCTTTGTTTGATTTATAAACTGCTGAGGGGAAATGGGGTTGTAAACCTAATCCAGGTTTATGATATAAAAGGGCAGCACATTTTAGAAACACCTTGTGGTCTTACAAATAGAGTTAACTTTAAGCAATTAATTTAGTTAAATAACTGACTCAACTATGTATTAAATTGCTGTCAGTTGGAAATGATGGAGCTTGGCAGTTTTACTGTCAAATATAGTGGGTACAGAAAAAGATGTGGAGACGGAGGCTTGCAAAAGACTGAGCTGCTGCAGCATTTAGTGATGGAAAAATCAAGTAATTCACCTTGACCGTACTCAAAAGGAAAAATTTGAAAAGCAAGCTTCCACTATTAAACAGTTAATTACAGTGTGTTTATGTGTATAGGGCTTGATTGTTAATTGCTTGAACTAAGTTGCTCTATGAAGACAAGTGCTTGCTTAGATTCCTATGTGCTTAGAGGCTGATCTGAGAGTAAGCTGGTCTGTTTTGCAGGGTGTAAATTGATTGACATAAACTTGTAGTCTGGATTTGAGAAAGGAGATTTTATTGACTGTCTTGTGCAAAAAAAAATAAATTGTGAGGAAAATCCACAACTTCAGTAGTAAAATTAAAAATATGACATGTCTGTCTTACACGGTTTTTGGAGAAACATTTCTTAGCCTTTTTATTCCCGTCAACAAGAAAAGGAAAGGAAAAGAGAAAATAAATGAAATATAGCAGAATCTGGATCATAAGATTTTATAGGTTCAGAGGCTTTGTTATTAGTTATGGAAAATAAAATCCCTGGGAAAAGATCAAGGGACATGGGATTATTTGGGCAGCAGGAAAGAGGGCTGAGGACTAGTGTAATGGTCTTGAAGCCTATGAAAATCTATAGAAAACAGAAAAGTAGCTCTTCTATTTGAACGTGAACACAGAACTTCATTGGTAAAAGTTGCAATATAAATAATTCAGGACGGAAATAATAAGAATAAAAGAGTATTTGTTCTTAAAGTTGTTGTTTTTAAATAGACTCTAGGATTCTATAAATGACACAGTGGCATTTCATATAGAAAATAGACACATATTTCAAAATTTGTATTAATAGCTTCTATCAACTTTGGTCATCAAAGTTTGGATTTGGTCAGAAGCATAGGCCTCAAGAAAACCAATACTATGATTCATAATTGTGCAAATCATGTTAATTAAGTATAGTATGGGGTTACCTTGCAGACTTATACATACCCAGAAGACAAGAAATAATGACAAAAAGTAAATTCTATGTCAGGGGAGGTCATTCATTCCTTTACAGCTCCTTAAAATTAGCTCAAAGTCCCTACCCCATGTCCTTCAGGAGGTCCATGCCCTCTGAGATTGTTGAAAATTGCCCAAGGGCAAAGGGCCCCACGGTTTCAAGTTCCTTTGAACTTGGAACTCTAAGTCTCACTTGGGTCTGAAATTCCAATTTAAAATATAATAATAATCATAACAAAAACTCAGTGTTATAAGATATTGTGTACACAATGGACTTTAACATCAAACAAATTGCCCTTCTTTATCAAAATAATTTTGTAGGTACACTAGTGTTGTCAGACACTAAGCTCTGTTAGGCCAGTAAGCCTCAACTATATTGAGTAAGGATGATCTGCAGCAAGGTGTGGCCAGGTTGTAAAATAAACTTGGAAAAGTATACCAAGTCAAGTCAAAAAGCAAGTCAGCGAGAGCAAGCTTCACCATGCCTTTGTAGCACTGCAGACTAGCTTTCAGGGAAGGGACATCTGACAGAATTCAGGAGAGTAATTAACTGAAGGACAGCATGCGGTTTTGAAGTGAACTGTGTCTGGTTCAAATCAAAAGCAGAGAACAGAGCTTTTTGTTCTTTCCTTCTGTAAATGTCAAACACGGTGGTGCAAAAACTATTTTAAAAAAAGAGAAAGAGAGGTAGTTCAGTGTGATGGTTAAGCTAAGAGATAAGTGTGATCTTAAAATGATATATCACCTCAAGAAAGTCATCTTCCCCATTAATAATGAAAGCAAATAAAGGGTGTTCCAATGTTTCTTGTTCGTAATAGTCCCTGTTAATTTTGTTTTATCAAACTTGGGGCTTTCCTCCATTATTCCCCCCAGATTTCTTTGAGTTAAAGTATGGCTCTATAAAAAGAAATGAAATCATCTGTTCATTAACTTTTTACTCAGTAAACATTTTTTTATTTTCTTCAACTATAACTCTCATAATTTTTCTAATCACTATTCTTCTCATCTATTTTCACATTCCTCATGTCAGTCCCAAACGCTTCAACCCATCAGTTAAATTAGTTCTGTTTTTACAACAGCTCACAAAGGGGTCTACAGTTAAAACTCTTCATCTAATCTAGCTCTTCTTGCTGCACGTACTACTGCTTTATTGACCTTAGCTTTGCAGAGCTTTAAAAATAATACATATCAGCAAGGGTTGCATGCTTTCTAATCATATGTTTTCTCTTGCTAATCATTCAGTTATCTGATAAGAAACAGATGCAACTTATTTGAAACATGAACTTAAGAGTGAACTGCTCATAATCATTGCATATTTTTTAAATATTCTGTGTCTATGTTGTGAAATGCCCTAGAAGGTTTCCATAGTAAGCATTTAGATTATATTTTTATACCTATAAGCTTTTTCTTAACAAGTGACCCATTCTAACCAATACAAGCTGACAAACAAAACAAGCCACAACAAAGATTCAAATGACACTGAAAGCAGCAACATTTATAAATAATCTGCACACAAGAGTGCTAGAACTGTGAAAATACCAATTTTAAAATCTACAATTCCCCTGTTCTCCAAAAGCTCATGATACATTGTAAGAAGTAAAGACATAGCCCTGGCTGGTTTGCCTCAGTGGATAGAGTGTTGGCCTTTGGACTGAAGGGTTCCAGGTTCGATTCCGGTCAAGGGCACATGCCTGGATTGTGGACTCAATCACCATTAGGGGGCATGTTAGAGGCAACCAATCAATGATTCTCTCTCTTCATTGATGTTTCTATCTCTCTCTCCTCCCATCCTTTCTGAAATCAACAAAAATATTCTTTAAAAAAGAAGTAAAGACATAAATATTTATAATCCAGAGCATAATATGCTAATTACCTTAATTAAATACTATACAAAATATTATGTAAAAAGAGAGAAAAAAATTCTTCTGTCTAAGGAGAATGAGGGAGGGCTTGATGGAAAATAAAATGCTTGTGTTGGATCTTGAGAGTAGAGATGGGACAAAAGTGTAGGCTTGAGCCCAGAATCAGCAGCGACCTCCAAGAAAATCTTCAAGGGCCATGCAACTAGGATCCCCACCAGTTATACTGAGAAGAGATTTGAAATAGGTTGATAGGACAGTGAAGTGATGCCTATCTCTAGTGCAATGCCAACCAAACGGACTTGAACTGAGGCATGCAACAAACTCCAAACATAAATACACTCAAGTATTTGTTTAATCAGAATGCCAAAGGAACTGAAATATTTTTAAAATAATAGAAAAATAAAGAGTCCAGTGGACCTCTTCAAATTAAAACTAAATCTATGTGGGCATTTTTTCTAAATGACTTTACTTTTTAGTGTAATTATGTTCATAGCAAAATTAAAGGGGAAGTACATAGATTTCCCATATTCCCCTTCCTAGACACATTCATAGCTGCCCCCATTATCAACATCCCCTACCAGAGTGGTACATTTGTTACAATAATGAACCTACATAACATTATAATCACTCCAAATCCATAGCTTACATCATGGTTGATTTTTTTAAATAAATGTAACAAAATCAGAGCAATCAGCATATTCTCCGAATCAAATCCGAGCTAAATCAATATTTATTTCTCCTAGTTTATTAAATGGGGTTATTAATAAAATTCTAATTAAGGCACCAACATTTGCATACCAATTTTAAGCTTTCATAACCTGAAGCTTTTATAACTATTTGATGATGGGGAGAGTTTTTGTGTCGGACCATTTTCCTCAAGAACAAAATAAGGGCAGAGAGTCCCTAAGCTTAAATTTCTAGTTCATCAATTAAACCCTATTCTTTCCTTGTAGCCGAATTACTTGTTCAGACAATTCAGGAGGAATATGGAAATAGCTGGGGGGATATTTTTGCTGAGGACTAGTTTCGTAATAATAAATAGACACCTCAACATTTGCTGCTTCTTAATATACAAATGCTTATAAAGTTCTTGGTGAGTTCATCGCACCCCATGCTCCGTGTACACACGGCCCTTTCAGTAACCACGAGAAGCAGAGAGGCAGGGATCTCATGACTAAATGGCCCCTTTTCCATTGCTTTGATCCATCACCAATTCTATTTAGTCATCTCTGCTCTGAAAACCGAGTCGCCCTATGACGCTGAGGGCACACGATGGCTTGTTTTGGCACTAGCTCTGCAGAGCTAAACCTCCGGGCTACAGAAGCAGAAAGATTTAAGAGTCTCTCACCTCACAAACTTGGGTTTCAGGCCAGGGCAGTGACAACCTGTCAGAATCTCGTTTGTGGCACCCAAGCAAACCAAGCACACGGACAGCGGAAACGGCTAGAAAAATCCTCAGGCCCTGGTTCTCTTGGTCATTAATTCCATTGATTATTTTGGTGCTTAACCACTGAGACAGGCCCTGGTGCCAACCCAAAATACAGCAAGTCGACTCACATTTCTCTTGGCCTTTTAGGAAATTCAGATGTGCCCAAATCCTAAAAAAACAGCTGAGTTAAACAAAACAAAAAGAAAAAAGAAAAAAAAAGAAAGAAAGAAAGGAAAAGGAAAGAAGCAGGGGGCGGGGAAAGTGTTCCAAACAAATGCAGTGTTGATCTGCCTTTTATTAATTTCATTTTTTATCTTCTTGTGTACAGACATTTGACAGCTGTGACATTCATGGGCAATGCATTTGAAAAAGAAGACATAAATATTCAGAGACGTATTAGAATGCTGTTCAATGTAAGCACCTGTCTACTTAGTGTTGACAGAAAATCATTTACTTTGCTTTATGCATGTTCCCTCCAGAGACCACAGAGGTCCTATTTTATTTAAAGAGCTGGTCCCAGGATCGGCGCTCGCCCTCAAAACTGCAGTATATACGGCTAATTATATTTATTGAGGAAACAATTTCATTTTATATTTTCAATAATACTCAAACAATTTTGTCAATCCTGACCTCAGAAATGATTTCCCTGAGGATTCAGTTAACAAACATCTTCGCATGAGGCCCGATCGCAGGGTCCTTACACTACCTGTTCCCACGATCTCCTAAGGAAGTTTCTCAAGTATAACTTTCATAGAGGAAGGACACAGGTGCAATTGCAAGATCTCGATGGGGCTTACGAAAAACACCACAGCCAATGGAATCTGAGTATCTGAGTGCGCACATTTAGTATTTATTACACTTTGATCATTACCATCTTAATATCCATTTTACATAAAGTCACATGAATCGTGGCTTTTAACTCAGGTGTATCAAAATTGGTCAGCCTTTGTTTCTTCTCTACGCTGGCCAGATCAGAAAAGTAATCATGGAACCTGACTGAAACAGGTGTCAACACAGAGAAAGGGAAGACGGAAATAACAAAGAGAGAGCAACCTTTGTCAGGACGCTCAGGATGCGGTGGGGATCTCGTGAGGTGGTTTTGATGAGCGTTCTCAAAGCCTTTTGACTCATTCCCAAGTCATTAAAATAGGTATGCTTAAGTTAAATCAGTTATTCACCCAAAGTGCTAGTTCCCTTCCTGTACTTGCTATAACGCCTATCTTGAAGGGGTTAATGCCCAACTACTGCGATGCTTCCTTGAACTGAATCTCAGGTCAGAGTTACAAATGTATGTATCATATTATCAGAGATATAATGTAACCCAGACCAAAGTGAACAAAGCCTAATTTTGGAGCTATGACATTTCTCTCCATTTTTGTTTCACCTGACATGAGTGTGTAATGATGTTAGCTCCGTCCAAAGAGGTGGGGGTGAGGGGTGGGTGCTGTAGCATGGGGGAAAATGCAACTGGAACTGGCTGAGACCTCGTGCTCTCAAGACTTCCAAACCCTTACAATGCTGCCACCTACAGGCCTAAACTTTCAAGGCGGGTCCCATCAATGTGTTTTCCTATCCTTAACAATGAAAAACATACAAAACCGTGATAAAAGACCAGAGTTCCAAGTTCAGAATCCTGCAAAGAGTTAAATCACCAGGTGAGTTGAAACAACAGGCCCCTTAGCTTTCAATGCCGTTACATAATTTAATTAGGATCATCACACGGCAACTGAAGCTGTCCAGAGGAATTATGAGCCACAAGTTCAGATCACTTGTGAATCTTTTTGCTCAATTAAAGCTAAGCAATTTTTAGGGGTTTTTTTTCCCCCTTATATGCAAAGGGCAGTGAAGCGTGGTCTCCATATTTTTCACATTAAAGTTATTACATAAAGCCTGTAGCATTTGAAATGCTTAAGGGAAATCAAAATGCTACACTCTGACCTTGGGCATTTCAGTTTCTTCATTTTTAAAGCTATTGTTGCCATGCTCTTCTTTGTTCTAAGAAAATGACTGTGGTTGGTTATAATAGCTGGATGAATAATTACTGAGGGAAGAAGAGAAATGTGTAATAGTGCTGAAATGATTCTTGAGCCTACGTACTACTAGACAGTTTTAATTCTGTTCTGAAGTTCCAGCTCGTGACTAGAGGCATTATCCTATTTCTCCCTCCCCTACTGTGTATCTCCATAAAAGTGACTGCATCCCTTCTCAGTAGACTATCCAGTCTACTTTGAAGCTGATTTAGGATCAAAGAAAACACACAACTTCTGGAGGAGTCTGATTCTAGGTTGATCTATATTTTATGATGTAAGCACATGCAACATCATATTATGATAATATGAACCATATTAGGCTAATAATGTCCATTATCAAGCTTTTGCCTAAAGTCTTAAACTTCTTTTAGGCATTAAGCTTCCTTTCCGGTGGGTTATATCAGCAGACAGAAAAGATGCCAGTACTTTCTAGTTTGAACTGTGCTTTAAACATATATAATCAGATACAAAATTATTATAATTTCAGTAATTTTAAATTAGAGTTTAAGATTATAGTTGTTATTTGTATTTCTGAAAATGGCTATTTTCAAATCAAGCTACTTTAAATTTTCTAGACTAATGGAAGCTTAAAGTTAATTTGTATATGTTTACTTGGAGGAATAAATATTATTCTTAATAAAAGGTCATTCTAATAAAAATGACATAAATGGAAGATGCAAAGAAATAAATAAGTCAGTATTAGGAAGACCTTTACATTCAGTTGATGATCTTGGCAACCTGGAGTGATTTTATTTATTTGTTTGTTTGTTTCTTTTTAAATCTCCAGAATTTCCAGATGTCTTGTTTAAGACAATTGAAACTACAACAGACAAAAAAAAAAAAAAAAACAAAACCTCCAGTGAGTACTGTGGGAAATTTTTACTAACTCATAGATCAAAGAGAATAGGCAAAACTTATTTTTCAGTATTACAGCTTACTTATTATTTACAGTAGAAAAAATCTGGATTTTTAAGGGCACTCACAACCAGTGTATCTGAGTCACATATTGTTTCTTAGTTTCTTAGCTGAGATGTACACAAAACGCAAAAATCAGGCAATCTTTACTTTTTAAAAAATCTGTAAAGGTTAATTATTTCTACTTTTGCAACTAGATATTTGCAGGATTAACACCTTCTTTAAACACCAGTTGGATTTAGCTATAATAAGAATATAAATACAATAACACATTCCTAAGGGAAATACAATTTCTTAAAAATTTCCATATTTGCTACAATAAATGTTATGCCTAGAAATTTTATAGCTAACAGAACACCGAAAATACTATACCCAGAGCTAGAAAACTGTTTCAGTACAAAGTAAGTCTGATATATTACCTCCCAAATACACAGCATATCCCTGGTAAAGTTGTAAATTACGGTTGCAAATGAGGCCACAAACAAAATTTTGCTCAAGGCATGAATCATAAATTCAAACAATAATCATCTCCTGCGTGAGGCATAGCTACTTTGTTTACTTCTTAGACACTGTTTCCTAAACATGAAGATGAAAGTAGGTCAAGGAAATTTAGCATCTTTTTCTCCTGAAGCATGCTCTGCTATTGGATGCACTGCTTTATTTACAATTGCATAAGCTTTTTAAATATTAAAAAAAATCATTTTTCATAATGCTGAGTCTTTTAGCACATCAACATTTTGCCTCATGATGACATCATATCATTAAATCTATAGATATTTACTGACGAAAAACAAGCGATTCCCACTAGTGACCTGCTATGTGGAATTCTGATGTGTATTTTTAAAATGGAAATTAAAAAGGTATTTAGCTAATGGTCAATAGCACTTTTAATCTACTTAGTATATGAAATCATTTGCACTTGCTTGAACATATCTGAGGGGTCAAATGCTTTTCCTTTTTTACATTTTAGAATTCCTGAATGCCTACTACTACTAAAATCTTTCTAATCATGAAGCTTAAAAAGGCAGACCTTTAATTAAATCTATTCAAATCATAGAAAGAATCATGCCGTTAAATCATTTAAACACCGGTTCTAACAATGATCTTGGAAGAACATAAGATAAGAAAATATTGTTTGGAATGCAGATTTCGAACAGTAACGTAAGGGCTTCTATTTACGGACAATAAGAATGCAGCATGCTTGCTTGTCTAAAAGGTCCTGAAGCTGCCACAAATTCACAAACTTCCTGTTCTTTCAGCAATAACTATCAATAATAATAGCAATAACAATGGTCACATTAATTGTTTGAATATATTCAGGACCATGCTGTGTGTTTTATATGGATTACTCCATTTAATTTTTACAACAACTTTAGAACAAGGATGATGTTTACATCTGCCTTATAGAATACGAAACGGAGGCTTCCAGATAAAAGTGAAGAGCCTTGTTCATGTCACTCTGAGCTAAGCCTTGGGTGTCAAAGGTGGACTGAAGGGCAGTCTATTTGCTGAAGAAACATAGAATCCATTCATTAAAATTTCTTATCAACCCTGACCGGTTTGGCTCAGTGGATAGAGCGTCGGCCTGCGGACTGAAAGGTCCCAGGTTCGATTCCAGTCAAGGGCATGTACCTTGGTTGCGGGCACATCCCCAGTGGGGAGTGTGCAGGAGGCAGCTGGTCGATGTTTCTCTCTCATCGATGTTTCTAACTCTCTATCCCTCTCCCTTCCTCTCTGTAAAAATCAATAAAATTAAATTTAAAAATTTTATTATCAGTGTTTAAACCAAGGGGGACACACACATTTGATTCATTTTAAATCTATCCAATTGAAATCTGACAATTTATTAGTACTGACACAAAACTAATAAATTGGCACAATGATGTACATAATGCAATTATTCAAACAGTATTTATTGAATGTCTCGCAAGTTTATTATTAAATGACTAATTCACTCTCTACTAGGTGGTGTGAATTCAGTGGTTAGCAAAATGAAGGTATTTCTGCCCTCAAGGAGCTTTTACAACAGTGGGAAAATCCTTTTTTAAAATCTGTAAATGAAAGTAAAAAACACACTGAATAGAGAATGTCATTTGAGCAAGTGATCAGAAAATGTCTCTAAATGGGTTCTATTTGAGCTGAGACCTTAAAAATGAGGTATCGTCATACCAAGACATGGAAAGGGTATCCTATGTCAAAGGAAGTGTTGGTGCAAAGGGTCTGAGGCTGAACGAACTCACATGTATGCGCACAGGAAACTGGAGTGTGGTAAGCCCAAGGGTACAAAATGAAGGCTTGTTGTCCGCACTTACACCCCCTCAACCTTCTCCATCTCAGTCACTTACATCACTTCTACCTGACGGTCCAAGCGGAAAGATAAGAGTTGCATTCAATTTCTCTTGGCCCTGACACACCACATCCAATCAGTTAACAAGTCCTATTGGTTTGGACTCATTATCCTTATCCAGTCTTTTCCATTCCTCATCCTAGTCCAATTTAGAATCTTCTCTTGCCTAGACCACTGCTATAGCTTCCCAACTGGGCCACCTGCTTCCTCCCAGCCACTGCTAATTTCATTTTTCTCATAGCAGCCAATGTTATCTTTTTTAATGTAAAAGTTTACATAACTGCCCTACATAAAACCCTCTAATATCTTTCTTTTGATATCCATACAATGTGTTTTGCCTTGTCTTTCAGATTTTCACTTAAATGCCGTTATCTAAACGAGGCCTTCTCTCAGGGCTCAGTCCAAGATTGGTCCCACTGTGGCACGTCATATTTATTCTTCTTAACTTTCTCTTTAGGGTACATCTTCATCTCCTGAAACACAATTTTTGAGGAGAATCTTATCTATCTTATACAGTGTCTCCATCATTGAGCTATGTACCAAGCACATAGCAGGCACTCAATTCAATTGAAAAGGTTGGAGAAATGTGCAGAGCTCAAAATATCCCTGGATCTTTGGTCTGCAGTAAAAAGTTGAAAAAGCTATTGCCGTGTGGAGAATAGAGTAAAAAAGAGCAAAAGGTAGGAGCAAGGAGATGGATTATGAGAGCAGTTCATCCATATGAGAGAGAGAGGGTTTGGGCTTGGTCTAGAATGGCAGTATGAGAGATGGCAGAGAAATGGATGGATTTGTGATGTAATTTCAACTTGCTGATAGAATGAATCTGGAAAAGAGAAGTAATACTTGCTTCCTACGCTATTTATTTATTTATTTATTTATTTATTTATTTATTTATTTGCATGAGATGGCAGGCAGGGTGGCGTTAAAGGAGGATGGACCTGGAGGAAGGACAATGAACTTGAACTGGATCTATTTAACCACCCAGAGCCAGATCTAACTTTCTGGCAACACATTTGGGCTTGCTTCAGGTCTGATACTCCTCCTCAGAGGGGCACTTTAAGGAAAGGTCAACCTATTCACAGGTAAAATCTTTCTTTAGCAGATATCCTGCCTTGATTAGATGGCAGCCCCACTAGACACAAACAACAGCCCATGAAGAATGATGGACATTTAGCTCTTCATTTTAGCCTGTTTTCCACAGAAGCCAAAAACAATTTTGTCAAAGAATTTCCAGCCCTGAGAATACTATATGGAAGAATTCACAGATCAGTAAAGCTTTTCACTGATTTAACTGAAACATGATGATGCTGTCAGTTTTTAATCTTCTGTTCCCACTTCACATTCCCTCCATGCAATCTGTGGCAACAGAGGTGTGCGAGAAGAGAGGTAGCCTGACGCTGTTAGCAGTGTGTCAGCCACTTTTTCTAGGGGAGGCCT
The DNA here is from genome assembly GCA_004026665.1 of Murina feae. NCBI lineage: Eukaryota > Metazoa > Chordata > Mammalia > Chiroptera > Vespertilionidae > Murina > Murina feae. Next base: position 2,903 of record PVJC01025174.1, on the reverse strand, counting down.
GGGGATATGAACTCTGGTAGTAGAGCTGAGGGAGCTAGCCTATGTAGGAGTCCAAAAAAATGACAGTGGTTACAGAAGAAGGAGCAGTGGTTAAAGGATAATGAAAACTGGATAAAGGAGCATAGCAGAATAGAAAGTACCTGGGATGTCTCCTAGTCCTTAAGACAAAATAAAAAATTGCTTTTTAGAAAGTGTCCTGGTCAACTTGGAGATTGATATTCTAGTAGATATCAAAGTATTAAGAACTTAAAAATCACTGTTTGGGGATATTTTTGTCTTTATGACAAAGGTAGCCATTCTATTCGTCTTCATTTTTTCTATTAATATTATTCATGAAATAAGAATGTATTGGGCTCTAATGTAATTCTAAGTTTGTTAGCAGCTACTAAATATAGGTTTAGAATGCATGGCAAAGATTAAAAATGCAATCAAAATTAGGTAAATGACAACAAGACATTACTTTGGATATAAATTGTTCTTAACATCCTTGCAGAAAATATATAATAACTATTGTTTTATAACTTCTAAAGCAAAAAAAAAGAACCATAGTCAATATTCTACTTGACATAGATGCTTATGAGAATTGAATGATTAATATTTTCAATTATAATTTTAATGTTGCAAAAAAGGAGGAGAGATAATACCAATATTAATGTGATTGTTATGAACATAACTGAATTCCAGTAATAATCTTAACACATAACTAAATCAAACATAGTCAAAGAAAAGCATGCATTAATGTAAGATCAACACAGTGAACTGGCAATTTATTTTACACCATTCCTACTGTTGTTAATTAAGAAATGTGTGCCAGGGATGTCCACTCCCTGCCTCCCCCAAGCTAGGGATAGTTTGAAGTGCCTGAGTCCAGTCATAAAATACACAAACAGGAGTTTCTCTCCCTGCAGTCTACAGGATCCAACGTCCCATTTGGAATTCAAAGTCTCCTGGTGCACAGATAAGCAATTGCCCGAGGGTCCAAAGATCAGATTAGCATAGAGTCAGCCCCCAAATACAATCATGTGCTGCTTAAAGACAAAGATATGTTTTGAGAAATTCGTCAGTCGAGCTGATTTTGTCATTGTGTAAACACCATAGTGTGCAGTTATGTAAACCTGGACAGTCGAGTCTACTACATACTTAGGCTGTATGGCCTAGCCTATTGCTCCTAGGCTGCAAGCCCGTACAGCATGTTACTGTACAAAACAATATGAGTTTAAATCAAGCAGAGAGAAAATAATGCAATCAAATATGAGATGCATGTCTGCTACTGGAGTAACATAGTATATACTATTTTACAACAAACTTTTTACAAATAAATATATTGGCCTTTGAACAAACTTTAACAAGTAGAAAGAGAACATTCTAAATTAAATTTTTTAAAGTATACAATAGTAAATACATGAACTGGTAACATGGTCACTTATTATCATTATCAAGTACTAGAGCCCAGTGCATGAAATTCGTGAACTGAGTGGGAGTGGCGGATGGGGGTGATGTCTCTCAGCCCAACCTGCATACTTTCTAATCTGGGATCCCTTGAGGGATGTCCCACTGCCCATTTAGGCCAAATCCCACTGGTGGGATCGGGTCTAAACTGGCAGTTGGACATCTCTTTCACAATCCAGGACAGCTAGCTCCTGACCTCTCACCCGCCGATTGCCCCTAACCACTCCCCTGCCAGCCTGATCAATGCCTAACTGCTCCTGTGCCAGCCTGATTGCCCCTAATTGCCCTCCCCTGCAGGCATGGGTCCCTCCCAAATGCCCTCCCCTGCAGGCCTGGGTCCCTCCCAACTGTCCTCCCTGCAGGCCTGGGTCCCTCCCAACTGTCCTCCCTGCAGGCCTAGTCCCCCCCAACTGTCCTCCCCTGCAGGCCTAGGTCCCCCCCAACTGCCCTCCCCTGCAGGACATCTTGTGGCAGCCATCTTTGACCTCATGAGGAAAGCCATCTTGTGATGGTCAATTTGCATATTACTCTTTTATTAGATAGGATTATGCACTTTATACTTGTATGTACTGTACTTTTATATGACTGGCAGTGTAGTAGGTTTGTCTATGCCAACACCACCACAAGCATAAGAGTAATGTGTTGGGCTACAATGTTCTGATGGCTATGATGTCACTAGGCAATTAGAAATTTTCAGCTCATTGTAATCCTTTGGACCACCAATCGTATATGTTTTCTGTCATTAACTGAACCATTGTTATGTCACAGGGAAAGGCAGTACTGATTCCCTTCTTGTAATGCTAGATAATATGCTGATAGAACAAATCCTCATTTGGCCTCTATTTTAGGGCAGATTCTGATTCTCTGGTCTTCGCAGCTCCTGGGTACTCAGGAGTTTAGCCTCACAACAGTTCTTCTCCCAAGCAATTAGCCACATTTTTTTTGACCATGGGCTCCCCAGTGGATAGTTTTAAGGAGGAGAGACACATGCCCAAACGTTCCTGCTCCCACTCCCCTTATTCTTCTTAGAGCTTCCTTTCTTTATTTACATTTCTGTGTTTTGTTTTGTTTTGGTGTGTTCTTCATTCTTTTCTCCCCCGAAGGACTGTCAGCAAGGACCCTAGCATTCAGCAACACATAATTTATTTACCTTCCCTAAAGTAGAAGGAGTCAAGTCCTCAATATACAAATTCATTTCACAAAGGAAAGAGGAAGTGTTTTTACTCCTATTGTTGTCTTAGACATTTTTAGAATGGGCAAGGTTCTTGTAAATATAAAACATTAACTAGCAAACATACAGAAGGACATATATTTTCATACCCGATTATGAACACTAGTGTTTAAACAATTCTTGTCTGTCAAGTGACTTCCTAAATCTTTAGACCTTGCCTCCTTTATCCTCTGTGAAATGGACCCCAAACCATCCCCTTCATGACAGTGATGCTTTGTAACAT
>PVJC01025173.1:0-24967 GCA_004026665.1 Murina feae | reverse complement strand
CTATGCTGCTGTAAAAAGGAAGGAGTTCTTAGCATTTGCAGGAGTATGGATGGAGCTGGAGAACATAATGCTAAGTGAAATAAGCCAGTCAATGAAAGAAAAATACCACATGTCCTCACTCATCTATGGATAATAATAACCATTATAAACTGGTGAACAAAAATGGATACAGAGGCAGAGCAGCATCAAACAGACTGTCAAATTACAGCAACAAGGACAGGAACATTGGGGGTGGGTGGGTAACAGATAAGCCAAGGGACTTTGGTGCATGCATTTAAGCATAACAAATGGACACAAAACACTGGGGGGTAGGGGAGGCTGGAGGAAGGGCAGGGGGAAAAATAGATATATGTACTAATCTTTGTAAAACTTTATGTAATAATAAAAAAAAAAGGAGAAGAGCCTGAGAACTTTCCTAAGGATCAGATTTGCTCAAGTAGTAATTTTCCCCAATGCATTTTTTGTTCCTCTCTAGAAATTTCAATATATTGTTGAATTTTTTTCTTGTATAAATATTTCTTATTCTTGGTTATATTTTTCATTTAATGAAGTATTACATAGCTGAACAATTTTGCTCTAGATTTTTTTCTTCCTTCTTCTAGTGGTTGACCACCAGTCTTTAGTAGAAAAATTAGTGAATTTAAGTTATTAGGGTAAAAATGGAAAGATTGTAGCAGTTAAAGTTATAGTAGTCATTAATTTTTTTCCATTTACCAAAGTTTTCAAATTTAGTGGAAGCCATTGAAGTCTAAATCTGTGGTTTTCTTCAAATCCTCAGTAGCCCTCACATCAAAGATGGGAAGTGGAGAATGACATTAGAATAATTATGAAATAATTTTTGATTGAGACCATACTGAAACTTATCATTATCTAACTCTAGTGCTTTAACTAAAATGTAAAATGCTTTCACTGAAGCACTGAGGCTCACATTAAGTAGTCTAGCTTAGTCAAAGCATGAATGTTGACCTTCTGTGCTTAAGGCACGTACTATTCCATGCAGATATAGGGTTTTGTACCAGACTCTTCTTGATGGATATAGTGGGAGTTACATGTGCACATCAGGAAGAGACTAGACCTTAATTTGGAATATTAAGTAGCAAAAGCACATAAAAAGCCTTCATTAAAATATTAAAAGTGGGCTAAACCCATAAGAGTTAAGAGATAATGTTCAAAGAAAATTCCAACATCAAGCTCCCTCCTTATCTCAATTTCTGACATTTGCTAATAAGAAAGAACATTAACTTAGAAATTCACTTTACCCAGTGGCTGCTAAAGTGCTCCCACACTACCAAAGAATTAGCTCATACTTTTCCTGTTGAAGAACACAACAAGAGGGTACAATAAACAATCATTGTATCCCTGAAACTACCAAAACCAACAGACGTTAAGTCTCATTTTCTCACCTTGAGCTAAAGGGGAAAAACATATTCTTACGATAACTATTTTCACTAAGACACAGATTGCCTCATCAGAGTTTTGGTATATATGTAACTATGCCAATGGATAGTAGAATGCTCATATTTTCAATCAACATTTAGGGAGCACCTACTATGTGAAAATACCTGGAATAAAGGACTCTGAGGATCCATTTTGACTTATAAAATCTTAAACAATAAATTATCTAGAGAATAATCCTTAAAAGTATCAATATAAATTTAGTAATTCTTATATTTAAAAAATACATTTCATAACATCAAAAAATCTAACTTTAAAATAAATTGCTTTAAATACATGGAGTTTTTACCCCTTAATTAAGTGCCATAAAATCATTACTCTCATTTTCTAAATAATGGTGTCAAAAAACAAAATGGTTGTAATGTTTATACATACTCAATCTTTAGATATTATTTGTTTTTGTTAATTCTCACCTGATAATATTTTTCCATTGATTTTTAGGGAGAGTAGAAAAGAGAGAGAAAGACAGAGAGAAACATTGATGTGAGAGAAACACATCAATTGATTTCCTCCTGCACAACCCTTGACCAGGGCCCAGGCCAGTGGGAAGCCTGCAATGAAAGTAAGTGCCCTTGATCAGCATCAAACTCAGAACCCTTTGGTCCACAGGCCAATGCTCTATCCATTGAGCAAAACAAGCTAGGGCAAGATATTGTCATTTTTAATGATTTAAGTCATATTTTGGGATTTGCCATAATGTGTGGAAAGTGCCTGTTCTAAAGTAAGCATTCAGGGACTATTTGTTGAAAAGAAAGAAAGAAATGTCATATCCTAGGAAAGACACATCTTGAAAATGCCTAAAGAAAGTTGTCATTTCTTCATGGTGAAGGGACTGGACTCCGTGTTATTGAAAACATCTTGGTGGCTGTGGTGACTAGCAGTGGCTGCAGCAGCAGGATGATGGGGCTGGTGGCTTCCCCTGATTAGCCTGGTCACCTCCACAAAGGGAGGCCAAACTGCAGCTTAGGCCCGCTCCCCATGGGGAGAAGGGAGTGGGCTTAAACCATCAGTAGGACATCCCCTGAGGGCTCCCAATATGTGAGAGGGAGCAGGATGGACTGAGGAACCACCCTCCTCCTCCCCCCCCCAGTGCACAAATTTCATGCACCGGGCCCCTAGTAGATAAATAATTTCACAGGCCTTTGGAGGCCTCTCTACTGGGTCTAATAGGAATATCCATATATTGATAATTCCCAACCACTTTCATCCAGTTCACTTCCCCCCAAACTTGAACTCTATTTCAGCTACCTACATGTTTCTCTGATTTCTCCAACTGAAAATTTTCATTGCTAATTTCATCATTCTCCACCACACCATTACTGGCCTATATATTTCTTCTCCTGCATTCCTCACACTCTGTGCACTAAGACTGATCCCACTATGCCCCAGATCAACTAAGCCAGAAGTCAGATCACTTATTGTCCCTCCTATTCCTGCATTTTCAAATTTTATCATGTTCTATAACTGCTACTATTAATATTTCTTTAATATTTCTCTTATAAATCTAATCCTACTACCTCAATCTTAGTTCATGCTTCACTTATATACCTGTTCTGATATTGTTTACTTCCCTTTCTAATTTAATATGTCCCAAAATGATCTTTCTAAAACAAATATTGTGATAGGAATATTCTACTTTAAATATTCTCGGTAGTACATCAATGCCAATAGAATATAAAATGTGATATGACCCCTTCATGACATAACTCCTTCTCCCCGTCACTTGGTTCTGTAATTCAGAGTAATACTAATCTAAAACAATTAGTCTTGTTTTCACAAGTCTAATTGTACTCATATACTTCATTTGATCTGAATGTTTCATACATGCACACAAATACACACACATACATAACACACAGACACAGGCACATACACACACCAGTTGTTGTATTGTAAATAATTAAAAGCACAGAGTCTGAAATGAGAAAGAGCAAAGTTTGAATCCTGGCTACATTACTTACTAGCCATGTAAATTTGGGTATGGGAACTAAACTATTTAATATGGTCACCTTATGGTCTAGTTATTTGTTTGAAAATATAATAGTACCAGTACCTATGACTTGTGATGTTACATGATGAAAGCAGAATATACACTTCATTTGATACATAGCATTTAATAAATTCTCAATCACCCATATTCTCATTGCATCATTACTTATAAGAGCCAAGATATAGAAGCAACCTATGTACCCATTGATAGATGAATGGACAAAGAAGTTGTGATACATATATACAATGGAATATTATTTAGTATTTAAAAAGTATTGATATTTGCGACAACATAAGATGGACCTCGAAGTTATTATGAGAAGTGTAATGAGTCAGAGAGAGAAAACCAAATACCACATCTTTTAATATGTAGGAATCTAAAGAAAAAATAAATAAACATAAAAAGAACTAAAATTAACTCATTGAAACAGACATCAAACTAATGGTTGCTAGTTGTGGCCAGTGTAACTTAGTGGTTAGAGTGTTGGCCCATGAACAAAAGGACTTGAGTTCGATTCTCAGTAAAGCGCACATACCTGGGTTGCAGATTTGATTCCTAGCCCCAGTTAGGGTGTGTACAAGAAGCAATGTTTCTCTCTCTCTCTTTTGTCCCCTCCCTTCCTTCTACTCTCTCTAAAAAGTCAATGGAAATATACTCAGGTTGAGGATTAACAAAAACAAGTAAAAGGAAATAAGAAAAAAAAACCCTGATGATTGTTAGAGGGAAGAGGGGTGGAAGGATGGATAAGAAAGGTGAAAGAGCATATCCTATATAATAAAAGCATAATATGAAAATCAACCAAACAGCAGAACAATGGCTCGCTATGACATGCACTGACCACCAGGGGGCAGATGCTTAACACAGGAGCTGCCACCTGGTGGTCAGTGCACTCCCATAGCCAACCTCCCACAGCCAGCCAACCTTCTGCGATCTCTCCCTGTCCCCCGATAGCCAACCTCATGTGGCCCCTCCCTCTGGCTGATCAACCTCCTGCAGCCCTAATGGGGACTGGGCCAGATGGCCCCAATTGGCCCTGATTGCCAGCTAGCCCAAGGAAATCCACTTGTGCACGAATTCGTGTACTAGGCCCCTAGTATTTAATAATGAACTACATAGTGGAGTTCTGGAGAACTGACTATAGTCTGAGTTTTGTCTGTACCCATTGACTCCTGCTGAATGAAATTGCCACAAACTAGCCAGCAGTGTAAATGATGTCTTGACTTGAGTATGCTAAACTTATAAGGTCAGAATAAAATTAGTAGTAACTATTTAACATAATTGGGGGGTGGGGGATAGGAGGAGAGGAACAGAGGGAAAAAAGATTTAAGAGACTCAAAAAAGTAAATGAGTAAGAAAGAGCCATGAGAAAGCAAACCTCACGAATTATCAGAATCCAGGAAACAAAAATTAAAAAGCAAGTGAACACAAAAGAGACCAGAGCATCAAATGAAACAGTGGAGTGACCAGAAAAGGGAGCAATAGACCCTTGCCTCTGATGAGGCATCGAAAATTTTCTGGGGACACACACAGACCTTTTGAGGCCTAGATATTTGATTGCTGAAGCAAATTCCCCTCCTATAAATCTATGAACAAATTCCCTTCATGAGTGTAGATACAAACATGTTTCTTTCTTACCACCCAGAAGTGCCTTAATAATGCAGTGAGAAAGCATACACAATTTATATATTTTTGTATATAAATAGGTAGGAAGAATTTATGAGTCTGTTTTTCTCTGAAATCCAACCAGGACCAAAGCTCTGAATCCCAATTATCTGTTCTACCTCTTTCATCTTACTGTTAACACATTGTTCACTCTTATTTTTCTCCACCATGGATCAATATACTGAAGTAGTCATTTAGCCTACTAGAAAAACATAACTTATTAAAATCATATCTTTCCCAGGTATGCTGAAGTCCTCTTAGTTCATTAATGTAAATCAGAACAAGTGTATTATATTACTAGCAATAAAAAGCAATGTTTAAATTAAAACACACATAAAATAAGATGCTCTCTCTCTAACGTGCTTTCCCCAACCAGTATTTGCTCTTCTGTTAACTTTCACACTTCAACGGATAGATATTTCCTGCCTTGAAAACCTCCCCAGCATGGAATCTTGAATGTGCAAAAACATGATTTTTTTTTTTTTTTACTTCACCCAGAATCACCCTTCTACAGGTTTGAGCAGATAGTCCTTGGCCACTAACTAAGCACAGCACCACTTCCACCTTGTACTATTAGCTAAAGCATTTGTGGAGCTTGCTCAGATTCAAGGCACAGAGAGATTCCACTCTACATATTGAGAGAGTTTCAAAGTCACATGTCAGGAAAATACACAGAATGGGAGATATGGTTGTGGCCATCTTTGGATTGGTCTCCACATTTAGAATGTAAGCACAAGTATATTTCACAAACCTCTTCTTTTCCAATTTGGATGCCTTTTATTTCTTCTTCTTGTCTGACTGCTATGGCTAGCATTTCCAGTACCATGTAGAACAGGAGTGGTGAGAATGGATATCCCTGTCTTGTTGTTAGGGGAAATGATTTTAGTTTTTGCCCACTGAGTATGTTGTTGGTGGTAAGTTTGTCATATATGTGTTGTGTTGTTTTTTTTTTGGTATGTTGAGGTATGATCCCCCTATTCCCACTTTGGTGAGAGTTTTTATCAGGAAAGTGTGTTAGATTTTGTCAAATGCCCTTTCTGCATCAATTGATATGACTATGTGATTTTTGTCTCTCAATTTGTTTATGTGATGTATCTCCTTTATTGATTTGTGGATATTGTATCAACCTTGCATCCCTGGAATAAGTCCACTTGGTCATGGTGTATAATCTTTCTAATGTAATGCTAGATCCTATTTGCTAGAATTTTGTTGAGGATTTTAGCATCTTCAACACCCTTACTATCCCATACTCAGCACACAGAAGATATTTTTATGCATTTTATTTTCCAAGCAAGTTTTGAGATATTTCTAGCATTGAGAGACAATATACAAAAGGCAGAGGTTTATTTCATCTTTTGAGTGAAATACAGATGAGAGGATGCCACTTACGAAGATAGGTTTAAATTTTTATTTGCAATAAGGTTGTTGTCTGCCTCCATTCTGGGTACTCAAACTTCTAAAAGCCTAATTTTGGCCCTACTCAGTTTGGCTCAGTAGATAGAGCATCAGCCTGTGGACTGGAGGGTCGCAGGTTCAGTTCTGGTGGTCAAGGGCACATGCCCAGGTTGCGGGCTCGATCCCAAGTGGGGGGCATGCAGGAGGCAGCCAATCAATGATTCTCTGTCATCACTGATGTTTCTATCTCTCTCTCCTTCTCCCTTCCTTTCTGAAATAAAGGTATGTTTTAAAATATAAAAAAGTAAATAAAAATAAAAGCCTCATTTGAGAAATATATTTTCATTATTACATGCCTAAATTGTATTTCCAACCTTGGAAGTTACATATGCTTAACCTGAGGTACTTTCTCAAAGGATTCTTAAAATTTACTTTTAAAAGGTCTAAGTAGCACTTGCTTCTGAAAAGCTTGGGTTTAGGGTGGGGGAGGAACAAACATACAAACAAAAACAGCCTTCAATACTCCAGATAAAGGACCTCCTTTCAATTGTTGCCAAGGAGATCTTGTCTGAAGCTTTCTTCTGTGTTAGACTTTCATTGGCTCATATTCATCACTATTGACAGGCTCATATGTGTCACTGTTCAGCAAAAATCCTATCTGTTACTATTAATAAGCTACCCTTTGCCATATTGATTAGTCTCTTATCTGAGCTTTACAGACAACAACCTTGCTGCTTGTCTCAGAAGCCTTGTATTAGAATGGTACCGCTAACTCTTTGCTTCCTATCTTCATGACTTTTAAGTACAGACAGTTTGACCTTATATATTTTCTTTGTACTTCTGTTTTAGCACTGAGACATCTTTCTGTACCTTGTTGAAGTTTTAACTCCCAGGTGACTAAACTCTGCTTCCTCCATACCCTGCAGTGCTCTCGGAAAGTTGGGTATAGTCCTAAGCCTAATGTAAAAGTGGCAGCAATGTCCTGAGCTAAAGAGAAATGTCTCCAAATAACAAGGACTGAAGAAATTTTATAAGAATGTGTTCCTGAAACCAATACAAAATAATACTGAAACTGTAACTGTTAAAAAACACACACATACTCAAATATCTCATTTTCTCTATGACCTAGCCCAACTTCCTGATAACAATAACATTAATCAAGTGTAATTGGCATAAAACTAGTAGATCTGGTATGGAATACCAACTCTATGGCATATGAACTACATACTAGAAGAGAAAGGAGGGGTTTGTTCATGGCTTAGCTGTCAACTATGCACAAACATTCAGATGTTACTGAAGGTTTCTAGAGAACTAGTTGGCTTTTTATTTTATTGGCATCTCCACCTAGAAGTTACTTTATCCTAAAGAATGAGGAATGCCAGCTCAATTTAAGAACGATGTTTCAAGTGAGAAGGAGGAGGCGGTTATAAACAGGTGCTTTTTCTTCAGCCCAGTCTTAGTCTCACATCTATAAACTAGGGAAACTGGCTTCAAGAGAAAAGCTATTTTCCCCAGAATCTCTCTGAGACAGTGTAAGCATGAAGCAGCTACACCCTGACACATGTGTCCAAGCCCAACACAAAGGTGAGAGAAAGGTCTTCTCTGACCCTAACATAGAGCAGAATGACCATGTGGAGCTTCCTCAGTAACAGTAACTTCCATTTTGTCAAAGCAAAGCAGGTCAGTAGAGTATTGATTGACATAACTCAGTTTCAGTGATTATTATCAAGAGACCATTGCAATATCAGCAGCCTTACAGGAAAATACAGAAAAATGCTGTTTGTTTTTAAGTGGGCTTTTTTTTTCATACAAATAATCTAAAAAATAAGAGATGAAATAAGAAGTATAATCCAGCCCTGGCCAGTTTGGCTCAGTGGATAGAACATCGGCCTGTGGACTCAAGGGTCCCAGGTTCGATTCCGGTCAAGAGCATGTACCTTGGTTGCGGGCGCATCCCCAGTTGGGGGTATGCAGGAGGCAGCTGATTGATGTCTCTCTCTCATCGATGTTTCTGACTTTCTATCCCTCTTCCTTCCTCTCTGTAAAAAATCAATAAAATATATATTTTAAAAAAAGAAGTATAATCCAGAAAAGCCCCAGCAATACAGAAGGTAGGTAAATATTTAAAATAGGACAGAGTGTAAGTCACACCTGGCTTAGTCAGCTGTTCACACCCTGGGAAACAGCAATAGGGTCAAAATATAACCTTTATCCAGTGCAGTCAGGTCCTGGAAGAAGATGATGATGCTGAGTGTTGATTTCCCTGCTTCTACTCCTTTGTAATCTCTCCTCTGTCCACTTCCCCATCTTTCCCTGTTTGGTTTGTAAGTATTGAGGATATTGGATAGGACCATTGACTTGTGACTCTATTTAACGTAGACTAGATATACACATATAGAATAAAGAAAACATTTTAAGCTTACCACACATAACATGAGAAGAAAAAGTCCCCATAGCATTCAACTCAAGTTCTTGTTTCTTATTTGCTAGAATGTTGATTTATAGAATTGTTCACTGTTAGCAATTCATATAAAATTCCAGAAGAATTCCATATGAAATTTCATCAAATACGAGTTAATCCAATTCCTTTAATTCTCTGCATATATTTTCTCAAAATAGCATATACGATTGTTAAGAAAATGAGTTATAAAATATGATCAAAGCAATAATAAGCTGTTCCCTATGGAAATACACAGATTCTAGCAAGTACCTTTCCAATTGATATAAACAGAGACAAATAGGTTAATTTTGCTCATTATTTTTTAATGATTCTCGGCCAGGATATCATTTATACTAATTTTTTTTTATTAAAACCTTCTTTAAAAGGGTATTTCCTCAAAACAAAGAAATCTCATAGTGTCATTGGCATGTTATATAAAATTGAATTATATTATCCAGCATTTCTCTAATTACCATTTTTTTCATGGGCAACCATTTTTCAACAATAATATTAGAAAATAATTAATACCTTCAGGACAAGAACCTGAACTTTATGCAAATATAGATTAGAGAAGTTCAAATTATTTTTTAATGAGCTATATGTATTATGTCTCCCTATCTAGAGTTCATCTGGACCATGGCATTAAATAAGCTTAGAGTTAATTAATCGTATTATAACTATTCTGGCTTCTCCCTTTATTAGTATGAATCCACCAGCTCAGAGGCACTCAGCAAACATGGAAATACTTTATCAATGCTCCACTCCAAAACACCTTGATACATTTCAATCCTGTCTATGCTCTTGGGGTAATTCTAGAAGCTCAAACCTATTGGACACTTTTCAAAATCCATTACTTTTCTATTTACATAAATATGAATTGCAGGAATGGAGGAGGCTTTCTTTGCAGATGTTGATTTACATTAATAAGAGCCAAAGTCAAACAATTGCTCTCAAGCATATGCACACATGAAGGCACGATATCTATTGCTGCAGAGATACTGGCTCAGGCATCAGCAGCTTAGAAAAGCGGATTGGCTTCATATTTTAGTTTACTTCGTTGAATACAAGTCATAATACGAAACCTCAGCATGCAAATGAAATTAGAAGACCTTTCCTAATTTTCACAAGGAGAATGAGAGAATCACTTTATCAGTTAAAAAAAGATCTGCAGACCACTCATTAATAGCTGATCATATTTTGGCACCAAGAAACTAATTTAATTTATACCTACTCAGGTTGTTAGGGACAACAGTAAACCTTTTTGGGACTAACCCTATAAAAATCTACCCCAAATCTGAAAGAAATACCACTTATGTGAGATAATCCTATGGAGGAAAAACACTGTGCATATCAACAGAAAAGCAACAGACATTCGTTTCCTATTAGGGACTCAGCAGGGAAGAGCAGAGTCAAAGATGTATTTTCCATGGATCTGGTTCGCATTCTATCATACACTCTAAAACCATATTTCCACAGCTGGGTGAAAACCATTTATAGGAGAATAATTTGACATTTTAAGAGTTATCTTTCCAGTCTCGTCCATGTAATTGTGTGTTGAAATAATAAACGTGGTATACTAAACAGGGGGTGGGATATAAAAAAGGCAATGATTTTGGATTCAGACAAACTAAACTTTAAACACAAATATGACCATTTACTACATGAATTACCTTGGAAAATCAGTTAACTTTTCCTAACCTCAGTTCTTTCTACAGTAAAGAGAATTCAATACCCAAACAGAACCATCAAAGGAAAAGGATCCGGCAAGTGTTCTGGAAGATAATGAGTACACAATAATTGCTGGTTCACTTATCTCCCTTTCTTCAGGCATTATCACCATTCTAATTTCCTATGCTATCAGCTGCTACTCAAAAAATTTGGGTTCCTTCATGTCCCTTCATGATTTGAGCTCTATTTAATTTTTTAAAAATTTATTTATTGTCTGAAGTTGTACAGATGTCTCCTTTTTCATTTAATTATTTTTTTATATTCTACTTTACCCCTAGGTGTTCACAAATTTTTACTACATACCCTACCATTTGGACTTCCTCAAGACTTCATCTCCCCACTACCTCATTCCACTCTTCTCCTAGGTCTAGGGGAAGTTTTCTGTCATTATTGGGTCCCAGGTTTGATTCCAATCAAGGGCACATGCCAGGGTTGTGGGCTCCATTCCCAGTAGGGAGTGTGCTGGAGGCAGCCAATCAGTGATTCTCTCTCATCATTGATGTTTCCATCTCTCTCTCTCTCCCTTCCTATCTGAAATCAATACTGTATAATAAGACCCTAATATGCAAATTGACCAAACAGTGGAACGACCAGTGGAATGACCGGTTGCTATGATGCACACTGACCACCAGAGGACAGATACTTAACACAGGAGCTGTTAAGCATCCCTACTGAAGGGAACTCCTACGTTGAACATCTTCCCCCCAAGAGGGAGGTGACCGGCAGCGGTGATCAGGGGGCAGGAATGGCCAGGGGGTAGCACAAGGCCGCCAGCCAAGATGGGTGCCAGTGGGGACCCCTCCAATCACCCTACCTGCCAATCGCCCTGCAGATGAGTCCTCATCACCAGGCGGGTGTAGGGACCCTACCCTATGTATATTGGGAACAGTCTCTGAGATTTAAAAATTAAAACCTGGCAAGGCTACTCTTTTCCCAGCCCAAGAGATTATAAGAAAAAGAAAATACTGAAAAATACAGGATGATACAGGGATGACATGCATAGACTCTGGCTTGCATATTTTGTGGTCAGCCCTGATTCTGACACTTATAACTGTGTGACAAAGCCAATTACTTAACTTCTCTCTGCTTCAGTTTTTCCATGCATAAGATGGGGAAAATGGTATTACTGCCTCAGAAGGATTATGTTATCTATTAATTTTTATAATCAGGGCAAAAAAATGTACCTGCCCATACAACAGCAGGATGCCTTTCACCTGTATGAAAAGTATGGTCACTGGTGCATGCAGCATCTCAGATTGCAAGAGGGATGTCTGACTGCTAGTTTAGGCCTGATCTCTGGCAAAACCGGCATTTGGACATCCCTTAAGGGTGCAGGCTGGGCTGAGGGACCCTTCCCATGCACAAATTTCATGCACCGAGCCTCTAGTAAAACATATTTTAAAAAAAGAGAGAGAGAGATTTTCCCATAGGACTTCTAGGGAGTATGGAGCTTACTGATACCTTGGTTTTGGTTCATTTATTATGGGCCCGTTTTGAAATCTTGCCTCCAGAAATATAATGTATCATTTCTGTTGTTTTAAGCCAATAAATTAGTGGTGATTTTTTATAGCAGCCATAGAAAAACCTAATACGAACAGAAATGTCTAACTGAATAGAACCTTACTGAAGAACAAATAATTTGAGAATGCGAACAAGAACTAAAGTTTTTCCCCAATTCTCCAAATTTAGTCAGGTGTCTCTTGTGTTATGTATTCTCTAAGCAAAGCACAATTTGCTCTCCCTGAATCTCTCACATACTCTGGAATTAAATGATTTAGTTATCTCTCTTCTCCACAAAACAAAAAGTCCATGAAAGCAGTGTTCATGTCTGTCTTTGTCAAGAGACAGAGAAGAATTCAGGGAGACACACACACACACACACACACACACACAGGAGTTCAAGTGGCCTTGACAAGATTTATTAAAGTGGAAGTACACTCTCAAAGAGAGAGAGTTTGGGGAAGCTCAAAGAGCAACTGCTCTGAGATCTTTGTGTGAGCTTTCTTTTTCTTATAATCTCTTGGGCTGGGAAAAGAGTGGTTTTATTTTGAACTATCAATTCCTGAAAAGAGTGGGCTTATTTTTTAATTATTCAATCCTATGCTCTGATTTCCTTTTGACAGGGTCCTGCCACTTTGAATTCTACCCACATTTCTCTAGGTTTGCCTACAAAGGGGGAGGATTAAAACCATAATGCTAATTTATTAAAATCAGGGTATAATTGAGATGAGGTCACTTGAAGGTGATTTGTGTGCCAGTCTGCTCCGGTGCTAATAATAGGAGTTTCCCCTCTGTCCTTTTCTCCCCGTCTCAGGATGTCCAGGTTTGCCCCAAACCTGTCAGGCTGGCACACTGATGTCACTTATGCCCCCAAGTGACCCCAAAGCTTTTTATTTTCATAGTCAGGGGTCTGGTTCTGTTGCTTCCCTTTTTCCCTTGCTCAAATCTCACTAGCGGCCTACTCTAATAATCTGTTCATTTCTGTATCCTTGAAGTCAAACTCAGTGGCTGGCATGTAATATTACCTGATAAATATTTCCTTTTAAAAATATTTTTTAATTTATTTCAGAGAGAGGAAAGAAGGGGAGATAGGTACAAACATCAATGATGAGAGAAAATAATTGATCAGCTGCCTCCTGCACGCCCCCTACTGGGGATCAAACCTGCAACTGGGGCATGTGGCTTTGACCAGAATCAAACTTGGGACCTTTCAGTCCACAGGCCGACGTTCTATCCACTGAGCCAAACCAGCTAGCACAATATATTTTTTAAAAAGATGAATAAGTGAATGAGAGAATGAAAGAATATGTTTTTTAGAATTTTTTTAAAAAAGTTATCTTTATTGTTGAAAGTATTACAGATGTCCACTTTGTTTTTTGTTGTTTTCTTTTTTTTTCCCATTGACACTCTCCTCCCCATACCCACCCCTCCCAAGCCTACACCACACTATTGTCTGTGTCCATAGGCTTATGCATACATGCATATAAATTCCCCCAGTTAATCTCTCCCTCTTCACCTCCCACCCCCATCTTTCCTCTGAAATCCATCTGTCTGTTCATCATTCTATGTCTCTGGATCTATTTTGTACATCAGTTTATTTTGTTCATTAGACTCCACATTTGAGTGAGATCATGTGATACTTATCTTTCTCTGACTGGCATATTCCACTTAGCATAATACTTTCCAGGTCCATCCATACTGTTGCAAATGCCACATAGTAGTATTCCATTGTGTAAATGTAACACAGCTTTTTTTTTTAATTTATCTTTATTGTTCAGATTATTACAGTTGTTCCTCTTTTTTCCCCCATAGCTCCCCTCCTCCCATTTCCCACCTCAACTTCTGTCCTTGCCCCCCCACTGTCCTCATCCATAGCTTTTTTAATCCACTGATTTGCCGATGGGCACTTGGGTTGTTTCCGAATCTTAGCTATTATAAATTGTGCTGCTATGAACATAGGGATGCATACATCCTTTCTTAATGGTGTTTCAGGTTTCTTAGGATATATTCCTAGGAGTGAGATCACTGGGTCAAATGGGTGTTCCATTTTTAATATTTTGAGGAAACTCCATGCTGTGTTCCACAGTGGCTGCAAAGCAATCTATAGATTCAATGAAATTCCTATTAAAACACAATCCCTATTAAAATACATATTTCACAGATCTGGAACAAACACATCAAAATTTATATGGAATAAAAAAAGACCTGGAATAGCCACAGTAATCTTGAGAAAGAACAAAGTTGGAGGAATCACAATATCAGATATCAAGTTATACTACAAAGTCACTGTACTCAAAACAGTCTGATACTAGCACAAGAACAGACAATGGAACAGAACAGAGAACCCAGAAACTGACCCAAGCCATTATGCTCATTTGATATTTGACACAGGAAGCAAGAGCATACAGTGGAGTCAAGAGAGTCTCTTCAATAAATGGTGTTGGGAAAACTGGACAGGTACATGCAAAAGAATGAAACTAGACCATCAACTTACACCACACACAAGAATAAATTCAAAATGGATAAAAGACTTAAATGAAAGTCATAAAAATCTTAGAAGAAACCATACGCAACAAAATCTCAGACATCTTTCATAGCAATATGTTTACAGAAACATCTCCTAGGGCAAAGATAATTAAGGAGAAAATAAATTGACTACATCAAAATAAAAAACTCCTGCACAGCAAAAGAAACCATCAACATAGTGAAAAGAGAGCCCACTGCATGGGAGAACATAATTGCCAAAGATACATCAAATAAAGCTTAATTTCCAAAATATATGAGAAACTCATACAACTTAACAAAAGGAAGACAAACAATCCAATTAAAAAGTGGGCAAAGCCCTAGCTGGTTTGGTTCAGTGGCTGGAGTGTCAGCTTGTGGACTGAAGTTTCAATTCTGGTCCCAGGTTCAATTCTGGTCAAGGACGCATGCTCTGATTTGGGCTTGATCCCTACTGTGGGGAGTGCAAGAGGCAGCTGATCAATGAATCTCTCTCATTATTGATATTTCTAACTCTCTCTCTTCCTTCTTCTCTGAAATCAATAAAAATATAGTTTTAAAAAGTGGGCAAAGGACATAAATAGACACTTCTCCAAAGTGGACGCACAGAAGGCCAAGAGCCATGTGAAAAAAATGCTCAAAGTCACTGAACATCAGAGAGATGCCAATTAAAACAATAATGATGTATCACCTCACACCTGTCAGAATGGCTACCATCAACAAATCAACAAATGACAAGTGCTGGCAAAGATGTGGGGAAAAGGGAATCCTAGTATACTCTGGTAGGAATGCAGACTAATGAAAGAATAAATTATTTAAGAATGGTACCAGAGAAAGAAGATGAGGTGGCACAGGAAAAAAGACACTGACCTCAACACTTGTCACATTGTTGGTCAGTGTAGGGAGCTAAAGTCAATCCATTTGGGAGGATTGTTTCATGTTTTTCTTGGTTCACCTTAGTTAACCTTTAAGAAGCAAAACACAAAAGGCTGCCAGAATGAAAACAAAGTTTCACATAATTCATAAACTTTTAAAGACCTTACATATTCACAAATTATAAGCATTTATAGATAAGCACATAAAACTAATTTAAATATTTAAAGCTATTTGACTCATTTTATGTCATATTTCATTTTATTACATGTAACAGACTAGAGGCTTGGTGCACAAAAATTTGTGCACCTGTGGGGATCCCTCAGCCCAGCCTATGCCCTCTTGTACACTGGGACCCCTTGGGGGATGTCCACCTGCTGGCTTAGGCCCACTCCCTGGGAGAACAGGCTTAAGCTGGCAGTCAGACATCCCTCTGACAGCCTGGGAGCCCTCATGGAATGTCCCCTTGCCAGCGGGGAACAGGCCTAAGCTGCGTTCAGACATCCTTAGCGCTACTAAGGAGACAGGAAAGGTTCCCACCACCACCGCTGTACTGGCAGCCATCAGCCTGGCTTGTGGCTGAACAGAGCTCTCCATATGGGAGCACAATGACCACCAGAGGGCAGCTCCTACATTGAGTGACTGCTCCCTGATGGTGAGTGTGTATCATAGTGACCAGTCATTCCCTGTCATTCTGCTGTTAGTGTCAATTTGCATATTACCTTTTTATTATATAGGATAGAGGCCTGGTGCATGGATGGGGGCCAGATGGCTTGCCCTGAAGGGTGTCTTGGATCAAGTTGTGGGTCCCGCTGGAGTTTCTGGCCAGCCTGGGTGAGGGGCTCAGGCCCATTTTAAGACTGACCACATCCCCTTCAGAGTGGGGGTCCCTGCTAGGGTTCCTGGCCAGGCTTGGTGAGGGGTTGATGGCTGTTTTCAGGCTAGCCACAGCTCCTTCAGGAAGGGGGGATCCTGCTGCAGTGCCTGGCCAGCCTGGATGAGGGGCTGATGGCTCTTTTCAGGCTGGCCACATTCCCTTCAGGGTGGGGGGATCCTTCCGGGGTACCTGGCCAGTCTGGGTGAGGGGTTGATGACTGTTTTCAGGTTGGCCAAGCCCACCAGCAAAATCCCTCACCCCATAAGGGTGTGTCCATCCTGGGTGAGGGGCTGATGGCTGTTTGCAGGCTGGCATGACCCCCAGCAACCCAAGCTCCCAGCGAGGCTGGCTGGAAGCAGGTATCTGGGATTTATTGATCTTCTATAATTGAAACTTTGTTGCCTTGAGCAGAAGTCACAGCTGGCCAGGAAAGGCAGAAAGCTTGGCTTCCTCCATCACCAGAGCAACCAATCCTCCTGCTTGCTCTAGCTTCCTGGCCTGCTGGCCACCATCTTGTTTGGGTCAATTTTCATATAGTCTCTCTGATTGGCTGGTGGGTGTGGCTTGGAATGTAGTGGAGTGATACCAATTTGCATGTTTCTCTTTTATTAGTGTAGATATTATTCTTATATCATTATATTGTGTTTTATATACTCAAATGATTCTTAGTAACAAATTACATGCACATTATTATTCATATGTATTGTACATTTTATATATGCATTGTACATTTTAGAGAGGCCAAGAATCAATAGTCCAATTCAAGAAAGAATTCTTAACTTTTAGAGATAAATTATTGAAATGCCCCAATTGGTTCTATTTCCCTCCTTTACATAGAAATCACAACATTCACTAAAGCTTCAACAATCGCCTTTCTTTAAAACACATTCACACATAAAGAAATGCGAACCTTTGCCTCTATAGCACCTGGGTCACTTTTCTGGGAGGCATACTTGTCCAGTTATTGTTTGTTATAAGTTTCATATTGGCCAGTCACAAGGGCTAGGTTTTTTTCCTCTTAGTAATTTTAATCTAATGTTTGTCACAACTTCATATTTGTAAAAGTGGAAAACTAATAGATATGTATCCTAAATAAAATACTACCTCCAAACAGAAGTGTATATACTGGGATATTCTGTACCTGTTCATCTGAAAGTAATTCTGCATCTGAAACTTTATGTTTTTATTTTTATTTGAGCAGTTTTGTGCAGATGTTCAAACTAGTCAGATAATATGAAAATTAAATGTCAATTATTTAAAAGAGGAATTCACTTTTATAGTAACTCACATGTCAAAGATGTAGATAAATATTTTCCCCATATTTACATTCCCTTTACACAGATTTGTTCTGTGTCACTATTCTTCTTGTCTCTAATTTGGGAGTTACCTATGAATATAAAAATAAATTGGAACAGCAGAATCATTCATTGTATACTAATATTAATACTAATGCCACTAGTATCTTACAAAGAACTTCTTAAATTTAATATATAGTAAGGTATGGTATAGTGAAAGACCAAAGAAAGAATCCTAATTGAAATGTTAATGGGTATATTTGTCACTAGAAAAGATATAAGTCCAAAGAAGTAACTTGCATATCTACTCTAATAAAAGAGTAATATGGAAATTAACCATCACTCCAAGACACCGAAGCCATGCCCACCAGCCGAGCCATGGCCCCCAACCAATCAGAGCAGCTGTATGCAAATTAACCCAGCCAAGATGGAGGCTGGCAGCCATGGAGCTGGAGTAAACAGGAGGCTTTCATTGCAACCATTGCAACTGCCTGCCTAGACCAGCTAGGCCTCTGCTCAAGGCAACATAGTTTCAATTATAGAAGCCATGGAGCTGAAGCAAAAAGGAGGCCAGCAATGGAGGAAACTGCCTGCCTAGGCCAGCTGGTCCTCTAGTCATGGCAACAAAGTTTCAATTATAGAAGATAAACAAACCCCAGAAACCTGATTCCGTCCAGGCTTCACTGGGATGTTGGGTCAATGAGAGCCGTGGGCAGCCTGAAAACAGCCCTCAGCCCCTCACCCAGGCTAGCCAGGCACCCCAGTAGGGACCTGAACCCTCAAGGGACTGTGGGCAGCCTGAAAACACCCCTCCGCCCCTCACCAGGCTGGCCATACCCCCATGGGGTGAGCGTCCCTACTGGGGGCTTGGCCAGCCTGCAAAAAGCCATCAGCTCCTCACTCAGGCTGGCCAGGCACATCAGCAGGTGGACATTCCCCAAGGGGTCCCAGACTGCTAGAGGGCACAGGCTGGGCTGAGGGATCCCTCCCCCTAGTACGTATAAAAACATGTCTGCCTCAGTATATCCAAAGCTGAACTTGAAAATATTTCCAGCACAAAATCCAATTTCAATAATTTCTAATGCTCCACCACCAGCAATTAAGAAAACATAAGCAATTACAGCTAGAAAGGTTTCTAGTTCATACTATTAATACAGATTTAAAGGTGTATTTTTTACATTTTTTATTGATTTCAGAGAGGAAGTGAGAGGGAGAGAGATAGAAGCATCAATGATGAGAGTGAATCACTGATCAGCTGCTGCCTGCAGGCCCCCTACCCAGGATCGAGCCAGAAACCCTGGCATGTGCCCTGACTAGGAATCAAACTGTAACCCCCTGGTTCATGGGTCAATGTTCAATCACTGAGCAACACTGACCAGGCTAAAAAGTGTTTTGTTTTGTTTTCTCTTTCTCTTTCAAAAGTTTACTTGATTTTTTCCCAAAAAAGAGAACATAAGTTTGTCTTAATGTACACTATAAATATTTTGTAAAAAAAAAAAAAATTAGATTATATGTTTAAAAGTATTTGGAATGCTGTAGACAAAAGTTTCAGAACTGTTTAGAATAGTCCTATTACTACATTTTCTTGACTCCAAAATGCATATATTTTCATATGTTAGAATTTCTACATTTGTATAAAATTTCCTTTCAGTGAATTCCATAACGGAACAAAATTTTATTAGTGATACTTAAAGGTGCATCTAACAATTGATGTCATCTTAGATTAATGAAATATAGTAAATTATTTGGCAAATAAGATAAAATAAATGTATATTTTAATTTATCTTTCATTATAATGCAGTATATAGGGAAACTAATCATAAAGTAGAGTCAAATATTAAGAAGTCATTACCTATCATTACATAGTAAAAAAATGTATTAAATAAATGTTAGGTGATTTTTTGTGAAGTGTAAAAGGAAGTAATCCTATCTAATAAAAGAGTAATATGCAAATTAGGTATCACTTCATGACAAAGATGGCTTCCCCCATAGCCACAAGTTGGCTGCCCCCATAGCCATAAGTTGGCTGCTCCCATGACCACAAGATGGTGGCACTCATAGCCACATCTTATCTAATAAAAGGGAAATATGCAAATTAGGCATCACTCCATGACAAAGATGGCTACCCCCATGGCCACAAGATGGCTGCCCCATAGCCACAAGATGGTGGCACACAGTCTGGCTCAGCCCCGCCACTGAAGTAGTCAGGCCTGTTAGCCAGGCAGGTGGTGGGGGAGGCAGGGGGCCCCAGGAGTAGAAAAGGCGATCAGAGGGAGCTAAGGTTCCCCTGCCTAGGCCAGAGGCCTTTGCCAGAAGCCTCAGGCATGGGCAAGGGCAGAGCTGGTGATCGGAGATGGCAGAGGGAGAGCTGGTGATCAGAGGGGTATGAGGGAGCCCTACCCAGGCATAAGGCTGGGCCAGAGGACTCAGGTCTGGGCAGGGGCAAGGTTGGAGATTGCAGGGGCCTGGGCTCCGTAGAGCCAGCAATCGGAGGGGCAGGGGCAGAGCCTGCGATCACAGGTGTCTGGGCACCGGTGGAGTCAGCAAAGCAGGGATCTGGAGGTCTCCTGCCCAGGCCTGCAGTCTTGGCTAGAGGCTGCCTGTGGGGAAAGGGTGGAGCGCACAATCTCAGGGCCTGGGCTCTGTGAAGCCAGCGTTCGGAGGGGTCTGGGGTTCTTCGGCCCAGGCCTGCATCCTCGGCCAGAGGCAGGGGTGGAGCTGGGATTGGAGGGGCAGGGGTGGAGGCAGTGATTGGAGTGAACTACAGAGGAAACATCTTTTCTTAGCGCTCAGTGATTAAGCTCCCTGTATGTCACTGGTAATATTCTTAGTAACTTGGGTAATAAGAATCCCTAAAGGCAATCTAGGGTTTTTCCATCACATTCCTGGAGAGAAAAAAATGGAGGTCCATTGCTGGAGGGCTAAGAAATGTCATATCCTGCCCTAGCTGGTTTGGCTCAGTGCATAATGCCTCAGCCTGCTGACTGAAGGGTCTGGGTTCAATTCTGACCAAGGGCATGTACCTAGGTTGCAGGCTCCTCCCTGAGGGGTCCAGGTCAGGGCATATGCAGGAGGCAACCAATCAAAGTGTTCTTCTCACTCTGTTGTTTCTCTCTTTTTCCCTTCTCTTCCACATTCTCTAAAAATCAATGGAAACATATCCTCAGGTGAGGATAAAAAAAAAAGAAAGAAAGAAAGAAAGAAAGAAAGAAAGAAAGAAAGAAAGAAAGAAAGAAAGATCATATCCTATGAAAGACACATCCTGAATATGCCTAAAGAATGTTGTCATTTCTTCATGGTGAAGGGACTGGAGTCTGTGTTGATGAAAACACCTTGGTGGCTGCAGTGACTGGCAGTGGCTGCAGCAGCGGGGCGATGGAGCTGGTGGCTTCCCCTGATTAGCCTGGTTGCCTCCCACAAAGGGAGGCCAGACTGCGGCTTAGGCCCGCTCCCCAAGGGGATCAGGGAGGGGGCCTGAGCTGTCAGTAGGACACCCCCTGAGTGCTCCCAATATGTGATAGGGGGAAGGTTGGGCTGAGGAAACCCCCCTCCCAACGCACGAATTTTGTGTACCAGGCTCCTAGTGGCATATAAATGTAAAAGATATGTAGGACAATATCTACGTATATCCATTCCTTAAATCTGCAAGCATGTTCATAAATTAGAGATAGAAAAAATTATCTGGTACTTTCCTTCTTCTACTAAAACAATTTCATAGATAGAACTGCTTCACAATTCCAAAAATCATATTGCATAGATTAGTACCCACCTAAGAAAAGTATATAGACTTATTTATAAAAGACATATTATTTTTATAACACCAGTAAATATGAAGAAAAGTAAGCAGGTGTCAATCTATATCAAAACATCCTAGAGGATCATGGAAAACAGGAACTTACCAGAAATCTATGTCTAAGTCTTTCTGCCATTGTGCCTCAAATCCTCAGATCCTCTGGGTAAGGAAGGCATTGCTTTGGAAATGCTGTCATTCCCTAAGATGTTTTTTCCTGAACTGCTATTAGCTATTAAAACCCTAATATAAAATAAATTAAAAGATTTGTTAGCCATGAAAAAATGACTCCCCAAGGAACTATGGCCAATAAATGCAAAGAAAATCCATATCAGAGTCTCACTTTAATCAGTTTGTCAGGCTAAGAAATATCAGTGAGTGATGTCAATTCGAGGTGAGTGATGGGAAGGCTTAAAGTATAATGAGATATGGATTCTGGGCTCAAGTACAGGACTACCATGATCTGGAACTGAAAAGGAAAGAAAAATGACAAAATGGTAACCTTGACTTAGTGATTATTTGCTAGAATAGTTATATTTAAGATCTTGCTTTTTGAGTGTTAAGAAGATCATCAAATTATTTTCTCATGCTAAGGCATCATGGAATAAACTACAATGGAAAAAACCTCAGTTTTTAAGCATAATTCCTTCTGGAAGGCTGTTCAAAAACTGAATCATTTTCCCCCCATTAGAAATATAAATTATCCCTAGCCTGCTTGGCTCAGTGGATAGAGCATTGGCCTGCAGACTGAAGGATTCCGGGTCTGATTTCACTTAAGGGTACGAACCTCGGTTGCAGGCTCCTCCCTGGTCCAGGCTCTGGTCGGGCTTGTGCAGGAGACAACCAGTCAATGTGTTTCTCTCGTATTGATATTTATCTCTGTCTTCCCCTCTCTCTTCCACTCTCTCTAAATATCAATGGAAAAGTATTCTCCGGTGAGGATAAAAATATAATAATACTAAATAATGGAAATTAAATTAATCTATTTTGACCTCCAAATGACTCCGTTTTTAACCTTTCTTGTGTACAGCACATGTCTAATGTACTGTTTAATCTACAAACACTTTAAAAATAAAAGTACATGAAAATGTAACAAAAAGGAAATGAAATATACAGTAAAAATGAAAATATTCACAGTATAATCTCCTGAGATGTTAACAACATGAGGTTTAGTGATAAACTGACTCCTACTCTAAAATTGTCTCCTTTCCTTGTCACCTGAGCGACATGGGACTGATCCTATAGCTATCAGCATAAAAGGATTGTTGTGTTAAGAAGGGAATTGTTTGAGACGGAGGTGTTCAAGAACCAAGACAGACTGTCCAATCTCAGAGGGAAGGTTGGGATGGGAGGGTGGATAGGAAGAGATTAATCAAAGAACTTGTATGCATATACGCATAACCCATGGACACAGAAGGTAAGGTGGTGAAGGTCTGCAGTGGGGAGGGTGGGTGCAGGCTAGAAGGGGTCAATGGGGGACAGTAAAGGGGGCATCGGTAATACTTTCAACAATAAAAATGAGATTTAACTATTTCCATTAAGGTCATAGCTTTGCAGGAAGATAGGTGAAAAAAAAATTTAACTTTGAAAACTATAGTATTTATAAAAGAAACAAGTGGGTATTAAGAAACAACCTTCTTTCCTTTACGGGTAAGAGAAGAACTACAAGCCACATTGGAGCTTGTGAAGAAATTATTAAAGAACAATCGCTCTAATTTTGAACAAGGACTCTATAAGCATATTGAGCTGCTGAATACTTTGCATGTGTAGCTCTGCCAGATTTTTGTGGTCTTCAGTCTCAATCTGGCACCTCTAATGTTCACACAGACTGTTTCAAAATGAAATTTGCAAAATAAAGAAAGATCAAAGTACATTTAAATATGTGGGTGAGGCTGAGGAATCTGTCAATGGAAAAGATCTCCAAGACAGAAGCTGTGATCTTAAAAAGACAGCTACTGTTCACCAACAGAACCCAAACAAGACAATGGTTTAGTCCAGAAGATGAAGCTGAATCATTCTTGCAATTAGGTTTGGATTTTCAACTTCCTAATTAATTTCTGACTTCCAGCTATTAACTGCTTATAATCTATTTCTCAAAGACCAATAATACGACATGATGGAAAGTCAAATTTATTAATGTGCCAACTGTTAGAAATGAGTGGGACCTTAAAATTAATTTAATAAAACCACTTTATGTTACAGACACGGACACTAAAGACTAGAGAAGAAAGTGACTTGCCAAAGATTACACAATCTTTAATGTAAAAGGAAGAAACAGATCCGACATCTCCTTACTCACTGTCAAGTGCTCTTTCCCTTAAAGCACAATAAAAAGAAACGGAATGTAAGGAAATGACCTACCACAGTCATATTTGAATTTTGGCAGTGTCTCATTATTTTTTTAAAATATGTTTTTACTGATTTGAAAGAGAAAGGAAGGGAGAGGGAAAGAGAGAAACATCAGTCGGCTGCCTCCTGTATGACTCCTCCTGGGGATTAGACCTGCAGCCTGGGCATCTGCCCTGCCCTGGAACCAAATGGTAACTTCCTGATGCATGGGAAGATGCTCAAGCCCTGAGCCACACCAGGTGGGCAGCATATCACTATTTTTTGAAGTCACAGTTATCTGCGTTATTGAAGACTGACAATGCTGTATAAGTGAAGTTTACTGTTCATACGAAACCATTACAAAGTATAGTAAGAGAGAACAAATTTGATTTTGAAGTTGACTTTTTGTGCTTAGAGCATGTGATGAGGGAAAATGTTCAGACAGTTCAAGCTTACTCAAGCTTAATGACAGATCTAAATTGGAGCTGGGAGATAAAAGAAATTCTTTAGTGATGCCTCAGTTGCCATTGATTGCTATGAGCAATTTTAAAGCTATTCAAGTTGAGAATTGCCAGCTTGGTTGTGAAAGGGGAGAAAGTGGTACATAAGATGAGAGGCTGGTACAAATGCTATCTCGGTTTAAAAAGACAGGGCAGTTTTGTATCCCATACATAGGTGACAATCGTGACTACATATAGACACTTATCAGCAGGACATGACTCAATGGATGTTCAGAGCAGTGTAAGCACCAGCTGTGCTAAGGAAGATGAAAATGAAAGCCGGCTTGCCTTATAAGGATCACCAGCAGCAAGATGGCTGAAAAAATAAAAGCAGTTGCTAAAGCTGAGAGCTAAAAAAAATAAATAAATAAGCTACCTTCATACATTATAGGATATCTTCCTCCTACTTGCTGAAAATCTTTGAATTAAAAAGATATAGAGTCCATTTTGAGAAATTCAATTTCATCAATTGGAAAATGAAAGCATCTCCAATTCTACATATACATGGAAGCCTTCATGCCCCATTTGCACTGCTCATACTGAATCCCATAATAAGTTTCTACCTATTGAGTCCAAATAAATGGCAGTTATCAAAATGTTCTATTTTTAACTGATCTTTAAAGTTGCTTTAT
>PVJC01025172.1:0-24947 GCA_004026665.1 Murina feae | reverse complement strand
TTGATTAGGTTGAACAGATCTTAGGCTCCTGAAAGGTTTGATGAATCACCAACAAAGGTCTTTTGATGTTCATTTCATGAACTGAGGTACTTGGCCCTTCCACTCATGGAGAGCAAGACCCATCAGAGCCTCTTAAAAACATAGAATGTTTCCCCTCTGTCAGGACACAGAGGCCTGGTTTTAGAATTTGAGAGAGGACCGATACCTCCCTGGTCCCCTTTCACTATAGCAGAGAAAGAAATGGAAATTGTGATCACTTTGGCAGCACATATACTAAAATTGGAACGGTACAGAGATTAGCATGGCCCCTGCACAAGGATGACATGCAGATTCATAAGGCATTCCATATTTTTTTTTGACCCAGTTATCCCACTTCTAGGAATATATCCCAAGAAACTAGAAACACCAATCAGAAAGGATATGTGCACCCCTATGTTCATAGCAACACAATTTACCATAGCTAAAATTTGGAAACAGCCTAAGTGCCCATCAGCAGATGAGTGGATTAAAAAACTGTGGTACATCTACACAATGGAATACTACGCTGGTGTAAAAAAGAAGGAACTTCTACCATTTGCAACAGCATAGATGGACCTGCTAAGTGAAATAAGTCAGTTGGAGACAGATAAATGTCACATGATCTCACTCAATTGTGGAATATAATGAACAACATAAACTGATAAACAAAAACAGATCCAGAGACAGAGAAGCATCAATCAGACTGTCAAATCTCAGAGGGATGGGGGAAGGAGGAGAGATCAACCAAAGGACTTATATGCATGCATATAAGCATAACCAATGGACACAGACACTAGGAGGATGAGGGCATGAGCGGGGAGGTGGCGGGGGAGGGCACAGGGAATGAGGAGATAAAGACACATATGTAATCTTAACTAATAAAAGCATAATATTGAAATTAACCGTTTCTCCGGGACGGGGTAAGCCACGCCCACCAGCCAATCAGAGCGACTGTATGCAAATTAACCCAGCCAACATGGAGGCCGCCACTCACGGACCTGAGTAAACGGCAGCTTCCATTGCAGCAGGAGTGAAAGTGAAACTGCCGCCCGCTCCGCTCCGCTTATCCTCAAGCAAAACACATGTTTGAAACATAATAACAATCATAGAATCCTCCGGAGCTGAAGGAAACAGCAGGCCTGGCCTAACCACTAAGTAACATTGTGTCATTATAGACACAGCGAGGTGAAGCAGAGAGGAGGTTTTGTTACATGTCTAGGCCCCGGCTTAAAGGAACAGTGCATCAATTGTAGAAGATAAACAAACCCGAGAAACCTGCGTCCAGCCAGCCTTGCTGGGACATTGGGTCAGTGGGAGCTGTGGGCAGCCTTAAAGCCTGAAAGCGCCAATCAGCCCATCACCCACGCTGGCCACAGCCCAATGGAGTGAGGGACATTCCTGGGGGGCTTGGCCAGCCTGGAGACAGCCATCAGCCCATCACCCAGTCTGGCCAGGCATGCCAGCAGGTGGACATCCCCAGAGGGGTCCCAGACTGTGGGAGGGCACAGGCGGGGCTGAGGGACCTCCTGAGTGCACAGAGCGGCTACAGGGCGGAACAGCGCAGGACCCAGGACCAGTGAGTGGGAAAGAGGTGGCAGGGTTGGTGGCCTGCTTAGCGGCTCCTCAGGCACTTTGAGGGGCACCGGGGAGTGGAAAAGAGGCAATGGGGGCCGGGGGCCTGCTTGACAGCTCCTCAGGCCCTTTGAGGGGCACCAGGGAGCGGGTAAGAGGTAGCAGGGGGTCAGTGGCCTGCTTGGTGGCTGCCCAGGCCCCTTGCAGGGCACCAGGAAGCGGGAAAGGGGCAGTGGGGGTCGGGGGCCTGCTTGGCAGCTTCCCAGGCCCTTTGCGGGGCACCGGGGAGCAGGAAAGCAAGGCTGCAGGGGCTGGGGTCCTGCTTGGCAGCTCCCCAGACCCCTTGGCGGCACCGGAGAGTGGGAAAGGAAGGCAGCAGGGGACTGGTGAGTGGGAAAGAGTCGGCGGCCTGCTTGGCAGCTCCCCAGGCCCTTTGGGAGGCACTGGGGAGCAGGAAAGCAAGCTCTTGGGGGCTGGGGGCCTGCCTGGCAGCTCCCCAGGTCCCTTCCGGGGATCAGGGAGCAGGAAAAAGCTGGCCTGACCACGAGGCGGGGTTTTCCCTGCTTTCTGGTGGCTGGAGGAAGATGGGCAGTAGGCAAGCTTGGGAGGCAGTCAGCACCCAGCCCTGGCCACAGCTCAAAAAAAGAGAACAATATGCAGGGGAGGGCAAGAGTCTGAGAGATCAACATAGAGGGGGTGCCTGCTCCAAGCCTGGGGGCAGGCCCCCAGCAGGTAGACACACACAGGAGGACTGCTCCGAGCCTCAGATGCGGCTGGGGGCAGGTCCCCAGTAGTCACACACACACACACACACACACAAAAAAGGCGCCTGGCAGACTGGGGCCATCATAGGACATCCACTGAGGGGTTCCAGACTGTGAGAGGGGGCAAGCTGGGCTGAGGCAACCCCCTCTCCCCCCATGCACAAATTTCGTGCACCAGGCCCCTAGTATCTTAATAAAGAAAAAAAATCAAAAACAAAAAAAAAATGGAAATTAAACTGGTGACCCAGAAGATCCATTTGCAGTACAACTAGATGACTAGAATTGTACTTGGTGTCACTCCTAAATTCTAAATAGTTCAGGAAACAACAATCTTAGATCTTGGGAGTAGAGAAAGGTATGCTGAGGCTTAAAATGCTGCAGAAAGGATTTGACTCTAAAGACTTGGCACATAATAGGCCGTAACAACCATGGGTTTCAGAATGAATGAATGATATGTTTGCTACAAGAAATAGTCTCCTCCACACTCAATTTAAGCCTCTGGTCACAGTGGCTTGGTCCCGCCCATTCACTGATCTAACAGCTACCAGTTCCTATCTTGGATCTGGACCAGTTGGAATCACAAGTATAGATTCAGTTCAGACCCTTAGGAGCCCTCAGTCTGGAAGGGGAAGGTAACAGGCAGTGGCTCCCCTGGTCTGAGGCATTATGGGATGCAGGTGCCTCCCATATTTTGGAAAGAAGAAATGCATACACTAAAAAAGGGTTGGTTTCCTCTTTCTCCTTTTAGCCTAGGCCTGCCTGGAAGACAGAGCCATATCTTCTAGTCTCTGTTCAGTCCCTACCACCACTTTGCTCTTGGTTCCCAGGAAATCCTGTCATACCTGAGAGCTTTCTCAGGTTGTATGCACTCCTTTGGCATTTTAAATTCCAGATTGGCAAGGACCCTTGAGGTTGCCCATCTCTCCCTTTTCCATGAGTGGGAAACTGATGCCCAGGCAGTAGAGTGAGGATGCCTGATTTCCACTCTCCTTATATGCTGGCTACTATTCTAATTCTTTCAGTACATCTTCCTGTCTCCCCTGCATAACTGAGCTGTGGAGGTCAAGAAATGAATTCTGCCCGTTTCTGTTTCCCTCTCACAGTAGGCATCATAAATAGGTTAAGGAAATGAAGGATCACTAAATGTTACTGATCCCAGAAGCAGCTATAGCTGGGCCTCAATTTTCCATCAGCAGCAGAGTTTCAGGGAGCGGGAGGTAGCCTCAAGCTCCTCAGTGCCTGAGGGGTGTGCAGTGTGCTCTTAGTGTTCTTCAGCTAGTGAAGGTCACAGCTCCTGGAGTTGGAGGACGGGAAGAGAGGTCCATGCAGAGGGCAGACTGCATGCTGTAAACTCAGCCAAGTTTGCCTGTGGTGGCGACTCCCATTTCCTTTTAGCACTTCCTCTTCTCCTGCAAGGCCTCCACCTCTTCCCCAGGGCCATGCTCTCAGCCAGCTGCTGGGGGTAGCTTTTCTGTATAGCTTTGAGCTCCTTCAAGGCAGGAAACTGACACAGACTAAGCAAGAAAAAAGGTTGAGCAAATGAGTGAGTTGTAGAAGAGTCCAGAGGACCACAGTGGACTAGCCCAAATGCAAGCACCTTACGGGTGGAATTAGTGACAGCCTGTCCGCTCGAATCAGAGAGATGTTTGATAGTAGGACCATGAGCATGTGCTTCATGTCCCCTGCAGCTTGAGGAACTCAAAGGGCCAACAGAGTATATTACTCACCAGCATCTTCTTCCCAAAAGTTGGATATATTCCCGGTGTCACATGTGGGATAGACATAGCTCAGAGGACAATTGTCTGGACTCACACAGACAGAATGGATGAGGCTTCAAACCCATCCTAGAGGAGACTGCCCCTCCTCCGGAGGCCTAGAAAGAGTCTGAGCCGGTTCACATCTTAGTTGCTCCTCCAAGCTGTTGGATCTTGAGTTTATTTCACTTGAACTGTAGTTTCCTCATCCATGACATGGAGTGATGTACCCACCCATGGGGTTGAGATAAGGATTATACAAGATCAAGTATGTAAAGTACTTTGTAAACTGGTAAGCTCTGCACCACTGTTAGCCAAAGGACCAAAAGATGAGAGGAACCAAAGCCATCTCTTGGTGGTGCCACATCCTCAGTGCTAACCTAGCTGACTTCCTCTCTAGGACAAGAGTGAAGGCACTGGAAGCGCCCCATCCCGAAGGCCTTGTCGCCCAAGACCTAACTCGCTGCCTCCCAACCTGCCTGAAGAAGAAACGCGCAGAATTGCACGGATATTTTCTTCCCAGTACTCCCAGAAAAACTAACGCAGCCTGAGAAACTGAAGGAAGAAGCGCCTGCCCACTGCCCTCAGCCTCGTCCAGCTTTCAGGAGTGCCAGGTCTCTAGGCTGTCAGAGTCCTGAAACCACTAAGCTAGTTCATGGGCCCCCTGAGACCCAGACAGCATAGACAGTGAGAGCGTCCCAAACCGGCCACTTGTCCACCTGCAAGGACTTCAGCTTCTTCCTGATATATTGAGGCAAAGACTAGAAACGGAATGGATTCCAGCACCCAAACGGCCCACCTGTCTTTTGAAGGGACCCACTCAGGCATCTTTTGACTGAGAAACTCCTCCCAATGTCCTTGACACAGCATACTGCTGGCATGAGCTCACTCTCTGCCCGTGATGGGCCATTTCTGCCTTAAAGGTTCTGGGGGAAGGTGTAGATTGTATGCATTGTGCATAAATGAGGAAATGCTACACCACCTTCAGTTCATTTGCTTGGGAATAAGGATATTTTATAGATCTAAATTATTTTTATGCTGTGTTGAATTAATTAGTAGGAGAGGAGGGGGAAATCACCTCCTTCAAACATTTTATCTGATTGTCTGAAATTCTAACCATGCTTTTAACTTACTGTTTTTACCCAGCTCTGAAGGTCATGTTCCTGCCTATGTTTGAATAAAATCATATTGGTATTTGTATTCTGTGCACAACTATTTCCTGGGTTGGCCACTGGGCAGGAGTATTAGGAATTCCCCAAAGATCGGGTTGATCCAGATTAGGGTGACACCCGTTATTCTTTGTTGGTGCCTCAAATCTGTCAGCAAAGTAAAGGGAGTTTCCTGCAACAAGTCATCTCAGAATTCCCCACCGCTCCGGGATGGGTGGCTCTCGCTTAGACTGTCAGACCTCAAACTGAGCAGTTACTGTAGACAAGGCCTGCGGGGAAGACAAGGGCAAGGATGTGCAGAGTGGCTGCGACAGGCTAGAAGGGAGCTAACATGGAGGGTCCTGTTTTCTACTAAGCACAGGTCATTTCACTTAATCCAAAAAAAAAAAACCCAACTCTACAAGCTACATGTTAGGTTTCCCATTTTAGAGTTAACTGAAGCTCAGTGAAGTTAATATTTGCCTCTGTTGATGTAGCTAGGAAGTGAACCACCACACAAGACTCTCCAGAGATGTTGCAAGGCTTTTGCACCCAGTGACCAAAATAGGCCGCAGCCAGTTAGTGCTGTGAATTCAGGGACTGTATGGAGAAAGGCCATGTGGGTTGGAGCAGTCAGGGTAGGCTTCCTAGAACCAAGAAGTCGAGGTGAGCCCAGAGAGAGAACCCAGAGGGTACTCGGGCCACATGCATCTGGGGATAGAGCAGACACCGCTTCTCCAGGTGGTCCCCTCCGGCTTGACTCTCCCTGCATCTGAGCCTCTGTTGCCTCATCTGTAAAATGGAGATAATAACTCCAGCTTCATAGCGTTGGTGTGAAGAATAAATGAGATGACATTTGTGAAAGTGCTTGGCCTGCACTTGGCACTTAGTGGAGGCTTAGGAAATGTCAGCCCCGCCCACATCTGCACACGCTTCTGGACAGGCAAGCGCACCGATAACTGTGAGAGAAGTAGGACATGCCCTTGGAGGGCACACCGAGATGCAGGACCCCAGGGAGGGACGCGGTTCCCTCCTCAGGAAGTGCCCTCAGGCCAGCCTGCCCCCCTCCTGCCAGCTCACCCCCTCCCCAGAGTCTCCTTCTCAAGCCACCAGCCCAGAGTGTTAAGGCCTGGGGCCATTCCTCCCTTGAGGCCACAGAGAACCTACAGTGGAGCAGTCAGGGGCCCAGGCCTGAGGTGTTAAGCTGGTGAAGAATATTCCTTCTAAATCCTCTTCATGTCCTGTAAATAGCCTGATCAGGTCGAGTTAGGATAAGGCCACGGGAGGACAGGGGCTGCTTCCACCCAGGCCCAGGGCAGCCTTCATGACATGGACACTCCGAGGGTCTGAAACCCACTGCTCCCCCGGAAGCTGGGTCTGTTTCCCAGTGACAGCTCAGAGGTGAAACACCGTGCAGGGTCATGCCGTGTGAGTTCCTGTTTGTTTCCACCACCACCACCAGCAGAGCTAGCCTTGTCTCCCCCACTTCCCTGTGAGCGCTTCCTTTGTGGAGATGTGAAAATTGGTATTTCTGATCACCCACAGGCTTGATCGCAGCTTAGAGCAGCCAACCTTGGGACTTCTAGAGCAGGCTGGGTTCTGGGGACAGAACCAAAGCAGACAGGCCTGGCCCCGCCCTCAAGAAGCTCTCAGGCCAGTGTAAGCTGAGCCAGCCCGCCTGCCTCCCTCTGACTTTCTCCAGGGCCCGCTGTCCCCTTGTTTGGGTTCCTACTGTTTATCCCTCCCCAGATACAGTAGCCACTGCAATTCACCCACCTCCTCGAGGCCAGCATTTTCAGGTGGAGCTGGAACCTATGTCCTGAGCTCTCCCAACCTCAGTGGCCCTCGCAGCCACTTCTCTAACAACACTTACACAACTGCCGGTCCTGCTGACATTAGGGCAGGACCTGGTTCTCGGAGGAGGACAGGCTTTGTACTTGAGCATCTGGACTTGTGATCCTCTGCCTCGAGGCCATGGCTCTGCGCCCAGATCCAGCATTGGCCTCTGCCTACTCTGCCCCACCCAGTTCATTCCCTTCCCTTCCCTTCCCAGCCCTCTCTTCCTTTCATCCCCTGCACTATCCTCCCCTCACCCCTTCCCCTTCTCTCCTCTTTTCTCTGTCACCTGGGTTTCAGGTTTACATGTGCCCTTACCCTCAGTGCCTACCAGACAGCAGCTGCTTCAGAGGACCCTTCCCATCCTGCCACCCCCTCCACACACACACACACACACACACACACACACACACACACACACACAGCTGCCTTTGGCTCCAGCAGTGCCCTTGCTGGAGCCTCCAAATGTTATGTCATCGAAAACGTGGTCACAGCAGACAGACCCAAAGTACGTTACAATTTACAGGCTAGAGGCCAGGCTCTGCCTTGTACTAGCTGTGTGACCTGCATAAGTCATTGTCTCTCCCTGAGACTCAGTGTTCTCTCTAAAATGAGCGTGACAAATGTTAGAATCCTCCACCATGAAAAGGAACGAAGAGATGAACTTTGGAAACAGTATGCTAAGTGAAAGAAGCCACTCACAGGGTATGTCACATACTGTATGATTCTATTTATAGGAAATATTCAGAACAAGCAAATCTATAGTGATTACCTGGGGCTGGGGAGAAGGGAAGTGACTGCTGATATGTAGGGGGATTTTATTTTGAGGGGTGATGAAAATGTCCTAAAATTGTGATGTTTGATGGGGGGATAACTGTGAATATACTGAATAGCTGGGTGAATGGCATGTGAATTCTATCTCAATAAAGCTGTTGTTTTCTTTTTCTTTTTTCTGTTTTTTGTTAATCCTCACTTGAGGATATTTTTTCCATTGTTTTTTAGAGAGGGTGGAAGGGAGGGAGTGGGGAGAGAGAGAGAAACATTAATGTGAAAGAGAGACATCCATTGGTTGCCTCCCACATGCATCCTGACCAGGGCTGCCACCCAGCTATGTGCCCATGACTGAGAATCAAGCCTGAGACCTTTTAGTATGTGAGCAGATGCTCTAACCACTGACAAACACTGGCCAGGGCAAAGCTGTTGTTTAAAAAAAAATAATAAACTCAGAATCCTATTAGTACCTACCTCCTAGGGTAGGGTTGTGAGAAATGGAAGTAATATATGTAAAGTATTTAGCACATAGTAGGCACCAAGAAATGAGCTATTATCAGTGTTGTTACTGAGAGGAGGCCAGGGAGAGACCTGCCCAGCCTACAGAGGGAGGCCTTGACCTTTGGACTTTCACAGGTGACCGGTCCGATGCCCCACACATGCACACATATATATCCTCCTCCTCTGAGGTAGCTCTTCCTTCAATAGCTTTGTTCAGTAGCTATTTTAAAGAACCTCAAGTGAAAGAAACTAACCAGATCTAGAACTCTGACCTCCCCCCTCACCTCCCTGCCCCTCACCAGCCGCTTCTTGTCAAGTGATCAGGCTGTCACTAGCATCTGCAGGGTAAGGTTTCAGGTCAGCCAGAGTGTATAAAGATAGGTGCCAAGCCGGAGGCCGCAGAGACGGCCGTGAATGGCCAGGGAGCAATCAGAGTCCTGTTGCCGCCTCCTGGGATGGAGCCCTAGGAAACCCTAAGGAGCCCTGAGGAGGTGCTGAGCTTCCCCTACCCCTGCTGGACTCAGGTAGGATCCCATTCTCTACCCACCCCTCATGTTCTCCCCTCACCGCAGCCTCCAGAGAGCAGCCAGCAACTGGCAGGGACCCCTACCATGACAGCAGAGCTGATGGAGATTTAGTCCAGCCCCACCTTGTCAAGGTGAGGGAACTGCAGCTCTGGTGAGGGCACTGTGGCAGGGCTGGGACTCAACCTCACCACCATGTCACTCACCCAAGACTGGCCCCTTGCTCAGCTGGCTGCCTCTGCTGTGATTTTTGCACATCCCCGTACATAAGAAGTGGCTTTCTCCTTAATCTGGCCCAGAATCCTTCCAGGATTCCTTCAGAGCATAAAACCCTCTCCCTGTAAGGGCTATGGAGACCCCTTTCCTGAGTATGGAAAATGGAGACATGTCTGGCATGAGGCCTGGCCCATGTTGCATGCTGGGAGTTTTACAGAGCCCGTGGGAACTCTCCACCCAGGGGTTTTCTTAGTGGGAATGCTGAGGAGGCTTTGCCAGGATGGTGGGGTTGGCAGGGTCTCAGGATGGGGTTGCTTCAGAGACATCAGGGAACTTGTTCTAGTGCAGATTCCCAGACCTGAATCGAGGTCTCTGGGGCTGAGGGCTGAGAATCCACTCTGTAATCCTGAGCTCTCCCTGAAGCCTGAGACTGAGCAATGGAACAGGCACAGGTGTCAGACAGATCTGGGCTCCGACCCAAACTCCATCTCTCAGCCATACTGGCTGAGCCCTCAAAGCCTCCGGACCCATGGTAACGAAGTGGGAATAACCATAGCAACTGCATACCTTAGAGTCTTATAAAGGGACTGCATTTTTCAGCGCCTGGAAAGCCCTCAGCGTGGTGCCTTGTGCAGGAAGCACTCAGCAAGCTTAATGGCACCATTACCCCAGGCCAAGTGGACTAGACCATTCCATCCCTCCAGTGCCCCAGCAGAGCTAGCGGGAGGAGGGTTCTGCTCTCAACCTCTTCTACCTGCCAGTGGCAAAGGTCTGCTGGCTGCTGGGGTTCCTCACATATCAGGAGGCTGGAGTAAAGGGGATGGAGGTGGGGAGCACTGGTCTCAGGGCCCTTACCTGTGCCCACCATTGTAGCCTCCCTGCCCCCACCGCAATTTGACCATTGGAAGTTCTAAAGCCCTCCCCAAAAGGTGTGGCTTTTGACATGAGTCCACACCTGTCCACTCTGCCTCCCGTGAGTGGCTCAGGACTGCCTTTGGAATATGCCCCAGCTTCACCATGGGGCCACTGCTCTTTTTATTGGTTTTTGTTTGTTTTTTAATCCTCACCTGAAGATATTTTTTTCCATTGCTTTTTCAGAGGGAGGGAGGGAGGGAGGGAGGGAGGGAGGGAACGTGAGTGTCTGGGGGGTGGAGAGAGAAAAACATCAGTGTGAGAGACACATCCACTGGTTCCCTCCCTCACACACCCGGACCAGAGGCAGGGAGCGAACCTGCAAACGAGGTACGTGCCCTTGACCAGGAATTGATCCTGCAACACTTCAGTGCAGGCTGACGCGCTAACCATTTACCACACTGGCCAGGGTGAAGACACTGTTTCTTTTTATTGTTAATCCTCACCTGAGGATATTTATCCATTGATTTTTAGAGAGAGGGAAAAACAGAAACATCGATGTGAGAGAGACACATCAATTGGTTGCCTCCTGTATGAGCCACAACCAGGGCCTGGGCTGGGGAGGAACCTGCAACCAAGGTATGTGCCCTTGACCAGAACCAAACCCAGGACTGTTTGGTCTGCAGGCTGATGCTCTATCCACTGAGCAAACCGGCTAGGGCTGGAGCCACTGTTCTTGATCACGTTCAGGCTCCAGCACCTCTCCCTGTACCATTCCAACCACCTGCTCACTGGTCTCGAGTCTTCCATCTCTCCCTTCCAGTCCAAATGTCTGTACCAGCATGCTCTGCACATAGATCTGCTAGTGTCACTCTTCAACTCAAAATCACCAACCACTCTTCACTCGCTAGATTCAGGATAGCCTTGGTATTCAAGTCCCCGCCCCTCCCGCCAAGGTTGCTGTGGGCACCTCTGATTTTATTTCCCATTTCTCCCCTTCAGCAAGTGGGGTTCCTTGGTCAACTGGTCCTCCGTGGGCCTTTCGAGCCCTGGGCCATCCCTATGCCAGACTGCACAGAGAAGGAGGATAGTCAGCCCTATCCCTGCCTTTGGGGGTCCTCCATCTGGGGAGGAACCACAGCAGTTAATGAGCTAATCCTACAAGAAAGTATGGTATGGGACCAGGAGTAAGCTGGAGACAAAGGAAGTTCAGAAGTGTTCCCTGCCAGGCTGGCACATCACACATGAGCCTTGGAGTCACATAGCCCTGCGCACCTGTGACCTCAGATGGCCATTCCACCTGTCTGGGCCTCAGTTTGTAACTCTGAAAGTGGAGTAAAACTACCTACCATATAGGGTTCTTCTTTTAGCACTTGGGTAACCCCCAAAAGATTGTGAATAAGGGGCACTCCGACAACCAGTAAGAGACACCAGGGAGCACAGCCCCCAAGGCCTTCCCAGTTCTGAGTCATACCCTCACATTCCCAGGCTAAGGTTCCAAGAAGCCCAGCACAGGTCTAAGGAGGGGAAGGGCAGGGGGGCGATAGTGCTTAAGGGAAGAGAGGCTAACGGAATGCTCGCACTGGGGGAGATCTCTGCGGTTGCCATCCAGCCCCAGGCCGAGGAGCCTGAACCTCCCTGCTGGGGCCCGAGCCAGCCCTGGCAGCTGCTGGTCTTCTGTGGGGCAAAGGGGAGTGTGAAAGGAGGCAGGGGGAGGATGGTGTTCCCCACCATGATGTCCATGCTGTTCCCTCAGCAGGCTCAGCTGTGCGGACACAGGACCTCTACACCATCCTCCCAAGAAACCAGATCCTTCTTGGACCCTGTCAGGAAGGCAACGCAGAAAGGCAGGTCGACAGGCTGTGGGAAGAGCATTGCAGAGGAAGCCAAACTGCAGAGGCCTCAACCTCTTGGGGGCCAGTTTTTTTCACCTACCAAACTGGGCAGGTGCCCACCAGCCCTTGCATGCCCTCACTATAAAGGCAAGATCATGGATATCCATCCCACCACAACCACCAGGCCCCTGAGTGGAATGGGGAAGGAGCTTTAACACCATCACAAGAACCTGGCTGGAGTTCTGTGAATTTGAGCCAGTCTCTTTCCATCTTAAGCCTCTATTTTCTCATCTGTAAAATGGACTTACATAGTGTCCTTCCTTCTTTCCAGGGCTATGTTGAGCCTAGTATAGCAGAGGGAACCAGGCTCTGACACTAGCGGCTGGTAACACTGAGCCAGCGTGTGTCTCTGAGCCTCGATTTGCTCATCCGAAGTAGGGAAAGGAAGGGAAAGCTCCCTTTCAGAAAAGTTATAAGAATTCCACGAGACAGTGTGTAAAGCTCACTGCAAGGTCCTCACTTCCCAGCAGCCTTTCCCCTCCTCACCCTAAGCCATGCCACACGCATGCGCACACACACACACACACACACACACACACACACACACACACACCTCGTGCCCTTTCCTGCACCTTGCACACTCTTCTCCAGTTGAACACTCTCTGCCCGCCTTTCAAGGCCTAATTCATGCAGCCCTCCAACTACCCCCCCCCATGAAATTGTCCTAATTCTATCTCACAAACAAGAGAGAGGGTCTCTCCCTCCTTTGAGCCCTTTCTGGGTGGCTCCTTCCTCTGACATTGGTCCAGCCCATCTTGCACTACAGTTATTTGTAGGCATGTCTAGTGCCCCTGCAAGACTCCTTGAGAGATCCTGTGGGCAGGTCACACTCACTGTTACTCAGGACTGCCTGGGGGGTGCCAAGTACAGAACCAGGCACGAGGTGGATCTTATGGAGGGGCCCACAGGCCATGGCAAGGATTTTGGACTTTATTCTCAATAATGCAGGGGGCATATTGGACAGTTTTATAACAGGGAGTGACATGCTCTGACTTATATATGCTTGGATGCCAGGTTAGGTCCCCACCTAGAAAATCTCTTCCCCATCTGCTGTCCTGGCCAAACATTCCAGAATCAACACACAAGTCCCATTACAGCTCATTAAAATGCATACAACCATTATATGGAAACTATACCTCAAATTTTTTATTTTTTAAATAAAAGTTTTAAATGCCACTTCATCCTGGGAAAGGTCAAAAGAGATAAGTCAACCTGGCCAGCCTGGCTCAATGGTTCAACCTATGAACCAGGAAGTCATGGTTCGATTCCCAGTCAGGGCACATGCCTGGGTTGTGGGTTCCATCCCCAATGTAGGGCGTACAGAAGGCAGCCGATCAGTGATTCTCTCTCATTGTTGATGTTTCTCTCTCTCTCTCCCTTCCTCTCTAAAATCAAAAAAACAGATACAGATATTTTTTAAAGAGATAAGGCAAAGTCATGTGGCCAGTTTTTCTAACCCAAATCCACACAGCCCAGGCTTTTCACTCATAAAGCCCCTCATGGTGCTGAGCCAGGCAGCACTGGTTCCATCTGCTTCGCCAGCCTGTCTCCGCAGCCTCCTCCCTGCACTAAAGCCCAGGGCTGCTCTCTCCTCGGACCAGAACTGGCCCTCAAGGGACTGGAAGAAACATCTGGAACCATGGTTGGACTAAAGCCTTCAGAGATGCCTCCGACAACAGCTGTGAAGTTCCTGGGAGCGGGCATGGCGGCCTGTTTTGCTGACCTCCTCACCTTTCCACTGGACACAGCCAAGGTCCGCCTGCAGGTAGGTGCCCTTGGCCAAGGGTCATTGTTCGCATCAAAGGAAGGGCTGCGATCTCTACCACAGCACCTGTACCGGCTCCCAACAAGCTCTTCCTCACACACAACCCTGAGCAGGCCACTCACTCCACTGCTTCCCACCCTGCCTTGCTGTCTCCCCATCACCATCGCCCAAGACAAAAAAATCTTAATTCCTTGGCATGACGTGACAGGACCTTCATGGCCAGCCCTATTTTGTAAACCGTAAAGACTGAAGTAAGAGCAAGCCACTGACCACTTTGGTGGGAAAAACAACTTGCCCTCCCTTTGCTCTGAGAATCAAATGCCACAGTGAACTGTAAACTGTGGCACAAACATCAGTTACTCTTCCTGGGAGGTGACAGCTTAGTTATGCTTGTTCTCCAAATCCAGCCCTAGGCAAGTGCCTCTGAACACAGCCCCATCTGCCCCCCCCACCACCACCACCACCAAGCTCCTCACACCTCTGCGGGGGTGTCCCTCAGATCCAGGGGGAGAACCAGGCATCCCAGGTGGCCCGGAGCATCCAGTACCGCGGCGTGCTGGGCACCATCCTGACCATGGTGCGCACCGAAGGTCTCCGCAGCCCCTACAGCGGGCTGGTCGCCGGCCTGCAGCGCCAGATGAGCTTCGCCTCCATCCGCATCGGCCTCTATGACTCTGTCAAGCAGTTATATACCCCCACAGGATCAGACCGTGAGTGCCCAGAACCCCATGGACACCAGTGCGTGGGTCCGGAGACCAGGGCAGTGCAGACTCAGAGGCAGGGCTGGGTGTGGGAAGCTGGTAACAGACATTCTTGAGGAGACTCAGAGCCCCTTAAAGAAAGCTCCAGAACTCTGACCCAGGAGAAGAGGCAGGCATCAGGCAAGGGAGAATGGCATCAGGCCCAGAGAGGTGTCAGGTGATGGGACACTGGCCCACTCTCTCTCCTTCTCCCCAGACTCCAGCATCATCACCCGGATTTTGGCGGGCTGCACCACAGGGGCCATGGCGGTAGCCTGTGCCCAGCCCACAGATGTGGTGAAGGTCCGATTTCAGGCCAACAAGCACTTTGGGCCTGACGGAACCAAGAAGTACAGTGGGACAATGGATGCCTACAGGACCATCGCAAGGGAGGAAGGGCTCAGAGGCCTGTGGAAAGGTAAGTCTGGACTCCAGTCTCAGGGGGCCTTTGGCAGAGCTTTTCCTACCCTAGGGCTGGGGCAAAGAACTGAGCGACAAGGGACCTCCCGGCATAGTGTACAGTATTTCAGTGATTCTGAAAGAGCGTCCTACCTCAAATACCTCCTGACTTACCACAGTGCTCCCAATTCAGCTCCATTTGCCGACCCTCCATGTGCAGGCTATTGAGAGGGAGACAGGAGTGAAGAGAAGACACCTTCCACACCCGCACAGAGGGGGTGAGATGTGTCAAGGAGCAGCCATACCAGGGGGCAGGATGTGCTAGGTTCACAAGAGAAGCAGGCCCAGAGGCAGGAGAGGCCATGTGGGCTCTGGAGGGAAGGTGACGCTTAAGCTGGGCCTCAAAGGCTCAGCGGGCTCTGAGTGTGTGGAGATTGCAGGGGCCTTCCAAGCAAACGCTGAAGAGGCGACTGTAGGGCGGGGAGAAGAAACAGGCAGCTGTGAGGAGGGGGGCACAGGAGATGCTGTGAAGAGGGAGCTTCCTTGGGAGTATGGCTTTAGGGGGGATCCCTTCGTGTCTAAATGGTGGCAACCCCAACAAATGCTGGAGTGCCTCCCACATGGAGACCAGGGATCCCATGAATCCATCAGAAGAAACAGTGGCCCAGTGAAGGTTAAGAGCAGGTCGGACACCTGGGTCAGAGCCCAGGTCTTGCACTCACTTGCGCTGTGCCCTCCTGGAGCCTGGCTCTCCTCTGAGAAACCAGGGGTTGGTCTTGATGCGCTCCTGGACCCTGCCAACACTGCACTCTGTCACTGTTGCAAGAGCCCACCTTCCTTTTCTAAAGGAAGACTTCCTTTTCTACCTTTAAAAAAGTCTCAGCGTGGTATATGTAAATTTTGATAGATTTTGCAGATTATCCTCCAAAATGTTATCCAAACACAAGTGGGCCTCTCTGTTTTCTGCTTCTAAGGAGGACATGGATAATCTGAGAGTTAACGCTAGGTTATGTGTAGTCTGCTCGGTGGAGTGGATGGGCTAAGACCCTTGCAGCTGGGGTCCACTGCTCCTACTCCCCATTTGTCAACCAATAGGAACTCCCTTTCCAACAGGAACTTTCCCCAACATCACGAGGAATGCCATTGTCAACTGTGCTGAGATGGTGACCTACGATGTCATCAAGGAGAAGCTGCTGGACTATCACCTGCTCACCGGTGAGGCCCTGGGCTCCAGGCAGACAGCCCTCCCACAGCAGGGAGGGAAGCTGGAACGCCACATAGTGGGCACCACCCAGAGGCAACTGGGCTTTAGGAGGATCAGAGAGAAGCAGTGCCCAGTACATCACTAAGACGAGTAGGAAGAGTGCCCAGTTAAATGGGGAAGCCAGGGCCCTGGCTTCCAGCCCAGCACCACTTCTCACCATGTGTCTTTAAGTGGGGATCACCTGCTCTGAGTTCAGTTTCCTCAAACAAGGTGGTTGGGCTGGGTGACCTTCCAGCTCTGGGACAGCTCAGTTCTATCTTGCCAGTCCTTACCAGGGGCTCCACCCAGGGCAGTGAGAGATGGAAAACACCACCCTTATGCTCAAGGAGCTCACTGTTTAACTGGGGACAA
The DNA here is from genome assembly GCA_004026665.1 of Murina feae. Classification (NCBI taxonomy): domain Eukaryota; kingdom Metazoa; phylum Chordata; class Mammalia; order Chiroptera; family Vespertilionidae; genus Murina; species Murina feae. The sequence continues at coordinate 8,577 of PVJC01025172.1, read as the reverse complement.
ATGATAAGCACACATGGGACAGAAAGCAAGTGCTCATCCCATCTCACAGCCCCGTCTTCGCTCTTCCCTCCCTGCCACAGACAACTTCCCCTGCCACTTTGTCTCTGCCTTTGGAGCCGGCTTCTGTGCCACAGTGGTGGCCTCCCCAGTGGACGTGGTAAAGACCCGGTATATGAACTCGCTCCCAGACCAGTACCGCAGCCCCCTGGACTGTATGCTGAAGATGGTGGCCCGGGAGGGTTCCTCAGCCTTCTACAAGGGGTGAGCCTACCCCTCCCGCCTCCATACTCCCTTCCAGGAAGTTGGCTCACTCCCCCGCGTCCCTCCTCTCTCCCCTTTCCTCCTGCCCTTTCCTTCCTCCTTCCTTTTAATTTCTCCCTTCCTTCCTTTCTTTTTCTTTCTTTCTTCCTTCCTTTCTTCCTTTCATGAATAGTGTGCCTACCATGGGTCCCTCTGGGATGCAGTGGTGAACAGTACAGATGTAAATGCCACAAAGGAGAGTATCAAGAACTATGGAAGTTGGGGAAATGAGCCAAATCCATTTTGGAGAGTCAGGGGAGGCTTACCCAAGAAAAAGGAGCCTAGGCATAGGTCAAAGTGCTGTCCCCAAATTCACTGGGCCAGGAAGGAGGGAATGGTGGTTAGTAATCCTAAGAATTTTCCCAACCCACTGCCACAACTGTGGATCACCACTGATGGCACCTGAAGGGCCCAAATCATGTCACATTTTCTTGCTTCTGTGTCTTGGCATTTACTGTTCCCTCTGCATAGATTGCCTTTCCCATGCTATCTACATGCTCTAAATATTTTTTGAATAATTTTTTATTTTTCAATTATAATTGATGTACAATATTATATTAGTTTCAGGTGTATAATCTAGTGATTAGACATTTATATATGAAGTCATCCCCTGATAAGTCTAGTACCTACCTGGCAACATAGTTATTACAATATTACTGATATTCCCTATACTATGCTTTACAGCCCCATGGCTATTCTATAACTGCCAATTTATACTCCTTAATACCTTCGCCTTTTTAAAAAACATACTTTTATTGATTTTGGAGAGAGAAAAGGAGGAAGAGAGGGAGACAGAAACATCAATGATGTGATCAGCTGCCTCTTGAACACCCCACACTGGGGATTGAACCTGCAACCTGGGCATGTGCCCTGACTGGGAATCGAACCGTGACCTCCTGGTTCATAGGTCAACACTCAAACACTAAGCCACACTGATTAGTCAATCCCTTCATCTTTTTTACCCATCCCCTCAACACCCTTTGGCAACAGTCAAAATGTCCTTCAAGACTAGTTCACAAGCCACCTCCTCCCGATACTCTCAAGTACCCTGTGAGCTTCAGCAATACTTCCTTGATACTATTCGTATAGTATTTACCACCTCCTACTTTGTGTTACAGTATTTGTAAGTTTAAATTATCCTCCACGCTAGAATTCAAACTCTTTGAAGCCAAGGACTAGTGGCTTGTATATCTTTCATCTCCCAGAGTCCCACGCACAAAGCCAGCACTCAATACATAGATTACATCATGATCATTAAGTCACTGAGTACTAGGCCTTGTGCTGAACACACAACAACCTCCTGAACTGGACAGTATTGTTCACATTTATTGAGGAAGAGACATAAATATCAAGTCACTTGTCCAAGATCACAAAATTAAAATGGCAGAACCACAGCTCAAACCCAAACCATGAGACTTCACCCAACATGTTCATTGTAGTGCTAAGCTCTTTTCGTCGCCCTGTCACCTCCCTCCACTGATGAGAACTTTCTGGAGCCTAGGGTTAGATTGAACTCAGTAAGCAAACAGGTTCTGACTCCTGGGAATAACATCATCAGTGTGTTTCCACTGACAGTCTGTTCTTTTCCTGTAAGTGCCTCTGTCATTACAATCTTAAGTTGTAGCCACTTGCCTCTGTTTATTATTTTACTTGGGAAACATTGGCTTTGCATCTCATGGGTGCAGACCTTGTGCTGTGCTTCCTCGAAGAGCAGCAGACAAGTAGGTGACATCTACTGAGCATTTTCTGGTACTGGCCCCTGTGCTGTGTGCTGTGCATAACTCATTTAATCCTCACAACTCTATGAGGGAGATACCGTTACTGTTTTTTCCTCCTTTTACAAATAAGGAAACTGATGCTCAGAAAGATTAACTCAACTGAGATCATGAATTTAAGGACTGATAGAGCTATGATTTAAACCAAAGTCTGACTCCAGAGTTCACGCTCTTTGCCTCAGGACTATGCTCCCTATGAGGAACCGAGGCTGAGGGTTCAGGAGGGGCCTTGGCATGAGATTATGATGACCAAGCCAATTCCTACAGAGCCATTAGCAACCAGCCAGGCAAGGACATTCCAAGCAGAAGGAGCAACATTGGCAAAGACATGGAAATAAGGGTCTGGCAGGAGCAGAGAGGACCAGGAGGAGATCAGCAAAGAGAGGCTGGAGGAGGGCAGGGCCAGGTCCCAGGCTCCTCCTGGAGTCTGTGGAGCAAAGCTGAGGTGGGGACAAGACAGGCAGGCTCTCCGGAGATGAGCTAAACTTGGTGTTACACTGTCTTTGCCCTGTGGTATCCCAGCTTCTCAGTGCCCTGGCAGGCACCTCATCAGGGGTGAACATTCAGGATGTGAGCCCAGAATCACCCAGCAGCAGAGGGAGTCACGTGGCTATAAAAGAGCTACTTAACCTCCCTGGGTGGCCATTTCTGAAAAAGACAACTGGCAACAACCAGCTATCTTATAGAACTGTGAGAATAACTGCCTGATATAGTAACCTGGCTAAAAATGCTAGTGTTCTTTCCTTTCCTTCTGCCTGAATTCCTTCAGCAGAGAAGAAAAAAACTGAACAGACCTTAGAAAATGTTCATGACTAACACAAGTCTAGGCCGTTGGCACTGACGCTGTGATGGGAAGAGCACAGATCTCTCCACTCTGCCTTATGTTTGATTGTTTTTCTCATCAGATTTACACCCTCCTTTTTGCGACTGGGAATCTGGAACGTGGTGATGTTTGTAACCTATGAGCAGCTGAAACGGGCCTTGATGAATGTCCAGATGCTACGGGAATCTCCATTTTGAATAGGTCAGGCCACTTGGATGCAACTGGAACAAAATCAGTTAAGAACAGAATAAAACAGTGGGTCCACGCACACAGAGGCACAGACCCACACATGTTTACAGAACATTTTACTTGCTGATGACTCAAGAAACAGAAGGAGAAGAGGAAGAAGAGTCTGGTCTTCGGTGCGTCGCCTTTTTTTTGTCTTTTTCTTCTTCTTTCTTTTTTTCACTGTGTTGTCTTAACGTTTTTGTTTTGCACTGATAAGATAGCAAATAAATTATATTAATTTTTGAAACCCATTACGTTGGATGCCTAACATTTAGGCAAGAAAAAATAAACCAAACAGATCCATTTGGATAAATTGGAAGATTGTAAACTGGAAAATCTGATTAGGCGATGAAAGAAAAGACTGCAGCACTGGTCGGGAGTGGCACATGATAACTTGGCAATTGGCTAAGAAACCTGCAGGGACATTGCCAAAGCAACATAAAGCTTGTGCCCGCAGCCTTTGATTAACCATGGACCACCAGCCGTCTGTGTAATGTGTCTGCTATATCGAATCCACTGGGATTCTAGGAAACACGAGGGGAAAAAGAGAAAACCTGGAATTTGTACCAAAGGAGCACTGCTGGGCCAGTGTGAGGCTGAGACTCATCATCAGTACCTGACACACTGGAGATTCCAGAGGACAGCCTCAGTCTCCTTCCCTGTAAAATGGGAGTAAAAACCCCATTCCTGTTACTTCACCAGGTTATCATGAGGATCAAGTGGGAAACTGGACAGAAAAGCACTTTATAAAAGCAAAAGTTCTGTACAAATGTAAATAAGGACAAGGCCTTGGTAAAGATTTTGTCACGACAATGAGGAAGTGCCAGGGAAGTTCTTAAAAGATGGTTTATTAGGGGTAGAGCCAAATTAACCAGGGACTCATGGGCCAGGAGTAACAGAGGATGACATAGCCAGGGGACCCCCACTCCCGTGCAGCCCCCATTCCCTGGCTGTACTGTGAAGCACCTTGAAGAGTGTGGGGCTTGGGGGGAAGAGATAAATGGTGGAGTTGAGAGCCTAAAGTAGCAGGACTCAGAATTTTTAGAAAATTATGACTTAATATAGGAATTTACCTTGGGTGTTGGAAAGAAAACAGCCACTTTTCGCCTTCTCTTTCTTGGACAGAATTTCACTTTCTCACTTCAGGCTTCCTGTAAGGGCTGGGCAAGCTCTGTCCACACGCCCACACTGCCTTCTACCCTCTCCTGCAGGCTGGTTGCTCCGCCTGTTAGAGCTCCGGCTCCTCCATCTGTAGAAGGCAGGATTGAATCAGATGACCTCCTTCTGGATTTAAGACTAGATGTCTTTCAGGTTCACACTGGGGGCCCAGAATGTTTTTCTGCTTCTTAGCAGCTTGTGTGGCTCTGATGGCAGAACTGGGTTCAAACTTCGCCCCACGCTCACCTCACTAGCAGCCTAAACCATCAGGAATCCTGGTGCCTCAGTGTCCTACCAGAGAAATGGGAACAATCCCCACCTCACAGGAATGTTCAGCAAAGTCCTCCCTCCTTCCCCACACTGACTCCTCTACACATGGGAGGAAGTGAATACCCACTTACACTCAGCACTTTCCTAAATTTAAATTGTAATTTGAGATCATCTATATATATAAACTGGAAAATTCAAGCAAAAGCAAAAAGATAAAAATTATCAATTTAATGTCTGGTTTAGCTTTCAATGAAAATTCCTGTTTAAAATGTTCTTTTACTGCCCTGGGTGAGTTACTCTGTTGGTTAGAGCACCCCAATATGCCAAGGTTTCGGGTTCGATTCCTAGTCAGAACACATACAAGAATCAACCAATGAATGCATAAGTAAGTGGAACAACAAATCTGATTTTTTTTTCTCTTCTCTCTTCCTCTTGCTATAAAATCAACCAGTCAATAAAATAAAATTTCATCTTATTTTTGACTTGACTGACATGTGCAATTATGTGTGTATGTGTATGCGTGTGTGTAAATGTTTTTGTAGGGATGATAAGAGGAGCTGGCTGAGCAAATATCTGAGGAAGAGAGTTCCAGGAAAAGAGAACAGGCGGTCCACAGGCCCTATAAAATTGTTTAAAGAACAGAAAGAAGGCCTGTTTGGCTGGTGTAAAGTGAATGAGAAGATGAATGTGAGAATTCATTTATTCATTTATCAAATATGTGAGAGTTGTGCCAAAGGCTGAGAAGTCAGAGGACAGCCTATTATTGGGAAATTTGGCAGATAAAGGAAGGAGAAAAAAATGTCCGTTGTAAAAGGAGTAAGCAAAAAGAAGGAAAAAAAAGAGTAGGCAAGTCCTGCAGGTTCAATTCACACATACACACACATACACACACACACTAGAAGTAAGGAAAGACTGAAGATAAGGGGGAAAGACTGCTGAACCAAGAAGGCCCTAGAGAAAACATAAGAGCACAGAATACTGGGTATAGGTGGGACGAAACGCTTCAGAAAGGATATGAGAAACATAGAAATAGAAGAGTCATACGGGCAAAATTTTTGAAATGGAGAGAAGCAAAATGAAGGCATTCTCCAATCCTTTCAATGAAATTGAGGAATGGTCAAATGTAAGAGTAGGTTAGTGGGCCTGGAGAAACCTCCTATATAATAAAAGGGTAATATGCAAATTGACCCTAACAGCAGAACCACCACTGGACCAGTCACTATGAGGTGCACTGACCACTTCTTCGTCCCTTTCCCTGGCTGGCAGGCTCCAATTGGCTGATGGTCACCCAGGGTGGGGCAGGAGTGGGGCCGATGAGTGGGCTGGACCAGCCAACCTCTCGGTCCCTTCCCCTGCCATCAGGCACTGATCACCCAATGGTGAACGGGGAACTGGGGGTTGGTGGTGGCAGGGGGCGGGGCTGGCTGCAGGCAAGCAGGGGAAGATGGCCTTGATCGCAGGACAGGCCTAGGGACCATACCTGTGCATGAATTTCATGCTTTGGGCCTTTAGTTATTTATAAGAGGGATGATTTTAAAAGCTCTTTTTTCTTCTTAAAATATAATCTAATGAAGAAACTTAAATCCTCTGCTGCGCCCCTGACACTGTTCTCTGTTCTCTCCCATAAAGCAGCCCAGGCATTCTAAAGCCTATAGAGTGAGGCCTCCATCAGGCTCCCCACAGCTGTCCCAGGGCCCTCCCACCACAGACAGGGAGTCCCACATCAGGCACAGCCACCCTCAGAGGAAGCTGCCAGCCAACATGCGACAGGGCCTTGGAAATTCACAGAGAAAACATGCAAAGCAGGTTGTTCTCTACATTTCCAAAATCAGTTATGATACAGAAATATAATTTAAACATGTCAAGAAAGATTAATGCAAATACTTTGAGGAACTATTATAGTCAATATTATTTCTTGCTGTACCTTTACCTTTAAAAGGTCGAAGGACAACAACATTTTTTATATCATAGAGGACATCATGAACAGTGAGAAGATTTATGCTTCACTGCCCAGTTTTCCTAGGGCCGAGTGTCTAAGTTTTCTTGGCATAAAAAGGCAGGAGTACATTGATATTATAAATCAGTCTAGATTAGTGGTTCTCAACCTTCCTAATGCTGTGACCCTTTAATACAGTTCCTCATGTTGTGGTGACCCCCAACCACAAAATTATTTTCGTTGCTACTTCATAACTGTAATGTTGCTACTGTTATGAATCGTAATGTAAATATCTGATGTGCAGGATATATTTAGGCGACCCCTGTGAAAGGGTTGTTTGACCCCCAAAGGGGTCGCAACCCACAGGTTGAGAACCGCTGGTCTAGATCATCAAAATTTTTTTTTTTTGAAATTTTAAGAATGATCACATTGTTTACTAATAATGCCAGTGGAGACTGCCATAGAGGAGGCATGGTGGATGGTGCAGGCTGGTCAGATAATGACATAAAAATATACAGAAACATACTGTACATAAGATCACCAATTTAGGCCCTCAACTCTTCAGATCACTAGAGATTACAATGTAATACATAGTTTATATAACAAATGTTTTATTTAATGTATCACTATCTAATGACAATTCTCTTTAAGATTTTGTAATGAGTTGAATGCAAGATGACTAGATGAAACTTTCAAACTCTATATTCTTTTCAATAGTTGAGCATACTAATGTTGCAGAACTTGCAATGTCCCTTGTTAAGAAATGTATTTCCATGTATTGCTAATTGGGCTTTGCCAATAAGAAGACAGGGCCCTGCCCTAGCGGAGTGGCTCAGTTGGTTGGAGTGTGATCAAAAGGCTGCGGTTCAATCCCCAATTGAGGCACATGTACGGGAGGCAACCGATCTCTCTCTCTCTCTCTCTCTCTCTCTCTCTCTCTCTCTCTCTCTCTCTCTCTCTCATCAATAAAAACATATCCTCAAGTGAGGAAGAAGAAGAAAAAGAAGGGGAGGAGGAACAGGAGGAGGAGGAGGAGGAGGAGGAGGAGAAAAGATAGGGCCCTGCCTCGGTAGCTCAGTTGGTTAGAGTGTCATCTTGATATACCGAAGTTGTGGGTTTGCTCTTCTGGTGAGGGCACATACAGGATACAACCAATGAGTGCATAAATAAATGGAACAACAAATCAATGTCTCTGTCTCTGTCTCTGTCTCTCTCTCCCCCTCTCCCAATTCCCCTGCCTCAAAAAAAATAAATAAAAATATTTTAAAAGGAGAGACAGTAATAATGTGGATCAACTTCATTCACGATGATAGAATGTTTAATCTGTAAACAGATTTAAAAGTACTTTGGATCCACAAAAGTAATCTTATCACAGGATGGAAAGGAAAGCGGAAGTCCTGAACAAGAAGCTTTGTCAGCTCTGATGCTCATAAAAGTAGTCAATATCCAGCTGACACAGCCAATATAAGCAGTTTGGGTCTGTCTACAGGATACACAAAGCTTACTGATTTCCTATTTGATTCAACTCTTAACTTTTTAATGATGGAAAATCTTTCACCAAAAGTTGGCAAATTCTCACATAAGTCTCCAGGGCAGCTTCCTTACAAAACTAGAAAAGGTTCAAAACACTGGTGAAGAAGTGCGGAGATATCTTGACCAGGAATTTAGTGAGAAATGCAATACTGTCTCTCTGTATTAATAATGATATAGTCACACAACTGCATAGCAAGAACAATCCAATTTTTTAAAAAATTTGTCTTTATTGTTCAGATTATTACAGTTGTTCCTCTTTTTTCCCCCATAGCTCCCCTCCTCCCATTTCCCACCCCAACTTCTGTCCTTGCCCCACCACTGTCCTCATCCATAGGTGTACAATTATTGTCCAGTCTCTTCACGCACCCCCAACACCCTTAACCCCCCCAAATTGTCCGTCCACTCCATTCTATGCCTCTGATTCTATTCTATTCACCAGTTTATTCTGTTCATCAGATTTTTTATTCACTTGATTCTTAGATTCACTCGTTGATATATATTTGTTGTTCATAATTTTTACTTTCCTTTTTCTTCTTCCTCATTCTCAAAGGATA
>PVJC01025171.1:0-16886 GCA_004026665.1 Murina feae | reverse complement strand
GTCCGCAGCCTCGGTCCCGGCTTCCACTTCAGACCGTTTCCTTCTGGATCCGGAGCTCCCAGCAGGCAGCCTCCTGGCCGCCCTCTATCTGGTGACAGCAATTCCGCGGGAGCAGGGAAACCGCCGGGGCTGTCTCTCCAGGCGCAGGCGCAGCCCGGGGAAAGGAGTAATGGGCGGCGTTTCGGAGTGGGGACGACACACGCGTGTTGGAGTTTCTGGAATAAACGCCACTGGGCCGTGCCTCAGTGTCCCCACTGCGCTCTGTCAGGATCCTGGCACCGGCTCCTGGCACCACCTGCCGCCCACTCCCCGGAGCAGCCAGTCCCGCTTGCCCGGCCCGCCCGCCTGCCCTCCGGGCTGTCACAGGCCGGACTCCCTCGCTGCCCTGTGGGCAAGTGTCTCCTCACCCCAGGCTTTGTGCCCTGAGCAGGACCCACTGGAGCCCTCAGGCTACCCTGGTCTTGTCTCTGCCTCCAGCCTGGGTTCCCCAGAGAATCTTCCAGAACCTTCCAGAAGGTCAGAGAGGCCCCATCCATTATAAGCCCCATTGGTGCAGCTCCTCAAGGCGGGCGCCGGCTTCTCCTCCCCCAGGACCCCGTTCTCTTTAGAAAAGTGCCTCCCGCGCCCCCCGGCTCACCTGCAGCGCCCGCCGGGTCTCCCGATGGAGGGGCCGCCCTGCACGCCGCGGCCGTGTTCACTTGTCCTCCACGGGCCGAGCTTTCCCCGGCCACGGCTGCGCTGTAAGGGGACGTCTATTCCCAGGCCGCGTGGCAGGAGCGGGGGCCTCGGGGGGCTCCTCGGGCGTCTCCCCTATTAGCAGCGTTTGCGCGGGGAACTGCCATTTGAGTAAAAGACACTAAACGACAATCGCCTCCGCCTTTAAGGGATTGCTCGCGCGTCAGCACCTGCGGCGGCGGCTCCGGGCACGTGACCCTGGATGGAGCCCAGGGGCGCCACGGGGCCGTGGACGGGGTGACGTGGGGCTGTGGACGGGCCTGCGGAGTCTCTGACCCGCGGTGGTGTAAGCAGGGCGCCAAAGGCCTGTCTGTGGAAGCTGCAGTCGCCGGGCAGACGCTCCCGCCCTCCAAGGCGTCACACCCTCACGGGACGTGCCCGGAGCTGGAGCAGCATCGGCCCAGAGTACACGGTGCCCACCGCGCTGGCAGGGGCTCCAAGGGAAGGTGCACGGGGCTGGGGCCCAGGCCAGAGGCAGCCGAGCCCAGATAGAAGGCTCTGCCACTTCCTTCCACGTTCAGGCTGAGAAGCTAGAGAACCAGGTCAGCCCCCCCACCCCACCTGCCTCCTCAGCTCCGAGCCTGTGGCTGTCACCATCCACCCTTCCCCCCAACTAGAGGCCTCACAGGTGCCACTCACAAATCAGCTCTGACTTCCCCACCCGACACCTCTGCGGTTTCATCGTCATCCCAGGCCCTGGCCCGTCACCAAGCCGCCTCCAGGCAGAGACCTGAAAGGGGGTGCACTGGCAGGGTTGGGCCTGGGAGCCCCTGAAACACCTGGGAGAACAGGAGCGGGTAGAGGGGACTGCGATGCTGGGCCTGCGAGTCAGGCATGTGATATCCAGCTTGTCTGGTGCCCAGGGCCCAGGTCAGGAAGGGGCGGGTGGTGAAACCTCAGCACCACGGACAGGTCCGGGCCACCAAGTTCAGGAGAAGGTGCTGGAAGGAACCTCCCAGGAGACGCAGCGTGTCAGCGTTCATTCCCTCACAGGCGTCCCTCAGACCCATGGCCCGCTGAGCTGACTAACTCCGGGCTTGATAGCCTTGGCTGTTTTAAACGAAGGCTGGACGCAGCCTCAGCGCGGGAGCCTGCAGTCGGAGGGGTGGGGGGACCTGGGAGCCCGTCCTGTGGGCCAGTGTTCAGGTCCAGCCAGGCCTCACCATGGGGGCGTCACGCCGATGGAGGTCGGGCAGGGGAAGCCGTGGGACCGGAGCCCTGTGCACATGGGGCCACCAAGTCGCGATTTATCACGGGACACGCACCCTACGGGCTAGCGGGGACGGGCGTGACCGAGCCACGCAGAGAACAAGGAGAAAAAGGCATGCGGCTCACGGCTGCACAGGTGCCCGGAGGTCTGTATTGGTATAAAGAAATTAAAAACGTTTTCAAACACATAAATTAATCATCTTAAAGGTCGTGCAGAAGCAGAATCTAGGGCAGATCCTGAGCCCGGGGTCTGTTTGCTGAACTAAGCAAAAACGATAAATAAATAGAGTTTTATCGCCAACAGCCTTTCCCACGATCCCGGCCGCGACAGGCAGGGGCCCTTTTGTAAACGCACGAGGGCGACGCAGCCGTCCGTGGAGGGCGTCGCGCTGGGCGTGCTGTCTGCTGTGTATTTTGCACGAGGCTCGAGCTTTACGCCTCTGGCTGCCCAGGAGTGTGACCTGCCCTTCGACTCACGCGGTTTCTGGGGCATCTTGACAGTCGCCTCGTTAGACAGCGGTGACCTGGGGAGCCCTGGTCGGGGTGGGGCGCTCCCTGTGTGGGTCCTGGCCCCTCGTCGCGGGATGGAGGAGAGGCCAACCTGGGGGCCTGGCTCTTGGTGGGCACAGCTGCACTAGGGAACAGCACGCGGCCGTGAGAAAGGAGGTCTCAGCCTCTCGGCAGCGTGGGGGGCTTCACGGGGCTTCAGGGGGGACTGGAGGGTATTCCGCTGAGCGAATGAGCCAGTGAGAAACCAGGCAAACGCCGTATGACCTCACCTCCATGTGGCTCTAATGACACAACAAACTGGCGGACAGCAGAGCCAGAGGCACGGACACAGGGGGTGGACTGCCAGCTGCCAGCGGGGAGGGGTGGGGAGGGGATGAAGGGGGTGAAGGGAGGGGCCAGGGAACACACAGAGACCAGGCGCACAGTGAGGCGAGGGCCAGGGGCGGGGCAGGGCTGGTGGAGGCGGGCACAGGGGTAGGGGATGGGGATACCCATAATAGTGCCAACCATGAACAAAATAAAAGCCCTAAAATATTTAAATGCCTTCGTGAGCAGTGCTTAGCGGTAAAGCCTTACAATGATTCTTAAAGAATCCTCCTGGGGACGCCTCCCGTGGGAATGGGCAGGTCGGCAGAGCTGGTGTCCAATGTTCACTCTTCGTTCTGACCTTGGACAGAGGCCACTGTCCATCGCTGTCCTGTTTGCAGATCAGGTGATGCTGCAGCCACAGCTTTCGTGGGGCAGTGGTAGCTGGGTGGCGCTGAGCCGGGCCCTCCCCGTGGTGGCGTGGCTGTCTTTCCCCTTCCCCGTGGGTGATGTGGCTGCCTCCCCCTCCCCGTGGCTGGAGTGGCTGTCTTTCCCCTTCCCCGTGGGTGATGTGGCTGCCTCCCCCTCCCCGTGGCTGGAGTGGCTGTCTTTCCCCTTCCCCGTGGGTGATGTGGCTGCCTCCCCCTCCCCGTGGCTGGAGTGGCTGTCTTTCCCCTTCCCCGTGGGTGATGTGGCCCAGACCAAAGCACTTTAGTGATTCCCCAGGAGCAGTGCTCTCCCCACCTCAGCCCGCAGAGTGCAGGCAAAATAGAAAAGGAAATAAAACGTTGCCAATCATCTCCCTCCCGGTGCAGACTGGGCCCTGGCACCAGGCGGAGCGCGTGCGGGGAGTCATTAAGCGGGAATGACTGTTCCAATTAATTGGATCAGCTGTGACCTCTGGTCCCGGGAAGGTTGTGAGTGTTGACAACACAGAATGAGAAACCAGCCAAGCGGGCACAGCACTTGGTGGTGAGCTCAGTGCCAACCGTGGTCCAACAGCAAAGCCAGTCCCTGCTCACCCTGGTGTCTGCTGCTGCCAGTCTGAGAGGGAGCCTGGGGTGCCAGCCACAGAGAGGGAGCCACGGGGGTGAGGGAGCCACGGGGTGAGGGAGCCACGGGGTGAGGGAGCCACGGGGGTGAGGGAGCCACGGGGTGAGGGAGCCACGGGGTGAGGGAGCCACGGGGTGAGAGAGCCACGGGGTGAGGGAGCCACGGGGTGAGGGAGCCACGGGGGCCTGGCCTCCTCTGTGGGTGTTGCCCTTCAATGATCTCCCCTGGAAGCTGCTCAAAGCATAGACTCCCACCTCACCTGGCGCAGCCGCTTCCTGCAGGTGCGGACGTGGAGGCCGGACTCACATTTGCTCTTTGGTGGTAGAAGGCGCTGACAGATGCAATGCTGAGAGATGACGCCCTCATTTCTGAAAGGGAATAAATTTAAAAGGCAAGTTCCAGGCCTGCAGCCGTCTCTGGTTTTGTGGGGGAAGGCAGGCGTTTGCTCTTTCTGCCCAGGACGCGCTCTGCCGCGCGGTTGTGACCAGCAGGCTGTGCCGCGTCCGTCTGGAAGCACCTCCGCCCTTCAAAGCTGAGGCCACGGGCCCCAAGAGCAATGACCTCCCTGGAGCGGGGAGGCGGCCTCGGCTGTCACGGGCCCTGCGCACGGTCTCCTCGCCGCCCCGTCCTGTGTGGATCCCGAAGGCGCGGCGGCCTCCTGGCTTCTCTGCAGGCTCAGCTTCCCTCCGCCCGGCAGTGCTCATGCCCCCACATCTCAGCTCCCTTCCTGCCGGGGCTCCGCCCGAGCCCCAGACCACGTGGCATCTCACTCCCGGAGGACGGGGCCTCCTTCCGGCTGCTCCGGCTTAGGGTGATCCCTCTCCCAGCATCTTCTCCGAGACGCTCTGATATGAAAAAACCACCAAATATCAGCACCTGTGGGCACCCAACCAGCTGCGCCAGGGGGAGGGGCGGGGCTATGCGCCCCCGCCTAGCGCCTGTCCTGCTCCCATGGCCACCAGCCAAGCACACTCACCAAGCATCCGGCTGATGCTTGTCCCAGCCACAGTGGGTGCAGGGGTGAGAGGGGTGGGGAGTGGGGTGGGACAGGGAATAAACAGCACGAGGAGCCCCCAGGATGGGTTGGGACATGGCTGGGCTCAGTGTCACGTCAGCTCCCTGAGCGGTGTGACCTCAGGTGCCGCAGTCGGCTCACCGGTAACCCACATCCCCATGGGTGGCTGGGCGAGTTCATGGATATGCCGCGTGTCACACACTCAGAAAAGGGCCGTGCTCAGCAGGCGCTTGATGAACACTCACTGTAACGACTCCATTTACCCAAATGCAGGTTCATTTACTCAAGCGCAGCCTCTGGAAGAAAACCAGACGGTCACTTCCTCCCAACCCCGGCCACGCTCTCGCCTGTCACCACCAGCCGCACGCCGTGTATTGCCAGGACAGCCGTCTGTTTCACTGTCCAAACGGGGGAGCCCGGCACCCTCACCAGGAAAGAGGCTCGCGGGGACTCGGGGACACACGTGGTCACGTGGGCGTCCGCAAGGCCAGTCCCTCCGTCTCCCGCTGCCCGCACGCAGCCTCCTTTCATCTGATTAAGTAGCGAGAATCTGATCAAGGGCATCCATTTGTGAAACAGATAATAGAGGGGGCTGGCGGCTAACACAAGAGCTGCCTCCACCGCCGCTCCCCCCGCCCCTCGACCTCCGTCAACCCCCGTCGCCGCGTCTTCGTGTAACTGCATTTATGCTTCACACACAGGACTCCCCTCCCATGGTTTACACGTGGTGTTCTCGGTGTCAGGCGGTGCCAACTGAGCCGCTGCCGCAGTGGATGAGTTCCGCTCCCGTCCCCTCGCTCTGCAGCCCAGTTCCCGGGCCTCACCCCAGAATGTTCCCTTAGACTCAGGTCCCACGTCTTTCCCCCTGAGTACAGGGTGCCAGCGGGGTCCTCACTTTATTTTATTTTTTAAAAATATATATATTTTATTGATTTTTCACAGAGAGGAAGAGAGAGGGATAGAGAGTTAGAAACATCGATGAGAGAGAAACATCGATCAGCTGCCTCCTGCACACTCTTCACTGGGGATGTGCCCGCAACCAAGGTACATGCCCTTGACCGGAATCGAACCTGGGACCCTTGAGTCTGCAGGCCAGCGCTCTATCCACTGAGCCAAACCAGTCAGGGCTGCCTCCTCGCTTTAGACATGAAGATGCCACCCCCCTCCTTCTCAGAGCCTCCCCTTCTGCTAGGATGCGGGGGTCCTGCTTACACGCAGCTGTCGCCCCAGAGCTCAGTCCCCTGTGCTGACTGCAGACTGACACTCACATTGGGAAGCCAGCCCGGAGGCGGCAACCTGTGAGCCAGGAGGTCGGGGTCAATCCTGGTCAGAGCACATGCCCGGCTGCGGGCTGGATCCCCGGGGTGGGGGTGGGGGGGCGTTGCAGGAGGCAGCTGGCTCATGATTCCCTCTCATCACTGAGGTCTCTCCCTAACAGAAATAAAAACACATTCTAAAGAGGAAGGAAAGCCCACAGGCAGCCCTCCCGCGTGACGCCATCCCAGCGCCGGCCGTCCGGGGAGACCACAGGCTCTAATCCACCTCCTTTCCCCAGGAGCAGTCGCTGTGACCCCAAACCTGTTCCTTTCCTCCCTGTTACCGTGGAATCATCTTCCTCTTCCTCAGATCCCCCCAGGACACTCGCGGCGGCCTGCCCTCAGGGCCCCCATCGGTTTGGCCATGCCCTCTGGCTAAAGGCTTCCTGCTGGGAGCAGGTGAGAGTCCGCTGGGTTTCCCTCAGTCACCTCCCCTGCTGCCCGGAATGGCGCCTTTGTCACGAGTCCTGACGGTTTGGAGCCCAGGGCTGTGACCCAGGTGCTCTGCTCGCCTCCTGGCCTCGAGGAGCCAGTTCCCCCCCAGGTTCGGGGGGCTCCCCACTACTGTTTGGAGCGACTCCCCGTCCTCCTCAGGATGGTGGCGCATGGTCTCCCGGAGCCCTGCCTGTGCTCCATGCCTCTCTCCCCAGGAGCGAGCGGCAGGAGCCGCAGCCTGGAGGGGTGCTCACCACGCGGCTTCATGCAGAGCGTCTGGCGACCTTTCATCCCTGTGTGGTGGGCGTGCGTGGTGAGCCTCAGTGGAAGGAACAGGCGTTGCTCATTCTTCCTGATTATGGAGGTAATGCCCTGTCTCTATAGGTCTCTGCGATGTTCCCTAACTTGCTACCAGTGGCCAGGTGCCAGGCACCCCCGACCAATCCCCCACATCCCTCCACACCCACACATGAAAGTGTTTTTTTTTAAAGTATTTTTATTGATCTCAGAGAGGACAGGAGAGGGAGAGACAGAAACATCAATGATGAGAGAGAATCACTGATTGGCTGCCTCCTGCACGTCCCACCCTGAGGATCCAGCTGGCAACCCGGGCGTGTGCCCTGACCAGGAATCCAACGGTGACTCCTGGTTCATAGATCGACGCTCAGCCACTGAGCCACGCCAGCTGGGCTGGGCGAAAGTGTCTTTACTTAGTCTTATTTCAAAACGTTATGTGTAAAGGAAGCTGCAGACACGATTTCGCTAAATATTTCAAACACATGCTTCCTCGTTAGGAGAAAATAGAAGCACTTGACACCTTCGTCGGGTCTTCCACTCAGCGGCATCGGAGCCTTTACACGCGGACTGGCGTGTGGTTTCACTATGAATTGCTCTCCTTTGATTTCTACTGCATTTGCAGGCAGGGCATTATGTTACATTTTTTGAAAAATAAGGTGTTGATTAGGTTGCATACTTGTGGTTTCATGCCAGGAAAGTACAGGGCTGTTTTCACAGGACTTGCCATGAGAAGGGCTAGCGGGTCGAGGGGCAGAGGTGCCCGCATTTTACCTCCATTGGCCGCAGCAGGATGCTGTCCGGGGTGCTGACCCTGCGGTGCTGTCCGCGGTCCTGAAACAATGACATCTCTCCTGGTTGATCCCTCTTTGGCGCCTGACAATTCATATCTTTAGGACAATTTTCTATTCTATTATTATTAGTAGTAGCAGCAATATTTTAAATATATTTTTATTGATTTGAGAGAGGAAGGGAGGAGAGAAACATCAACGATGAGAGAGAATCATTGATTGGCTGCCTCCTGCATGCTCACCCTGGAGATTGAGCAGATTGAGCACACAACCAGGCATGTGCCCTGACTGGGAATCGAACCCTGACCTCCTGGCTCATAGGGTGATGCTCAGCTTCTGAGCCCCGCTGGCCGGGATGTTATACTATTGACTTTATTCCAAATGATAGGCAGAAGTTACGCCATATTCTGGGCATGCATGCTCTGTTCTACGTACTGTGAGCTATTTCTCCTCTGCTGTTGCATTTCTTCTCATTGTGTTTTATGCTTGTCTGTAGCCAAGTATTTCATGCATCGTAGTTACAATCCTCAACCTGTTTGTCCAGGTGTGTCCTCTCTGGGTCTGGCCTGAGACACTATTCCTTACCCTTAGGGTACGATGATAATACCCTGCAATTCCTTCAAGAAGTTTTAAAGACTCTTGAAAACTTCTCATTTGAGCCTTTAATCACATGGAACTCATTATACTGAACAGGGTGAAGGAGGAACCTAATTAGGGATTTTCTGGTGGAAAGTTTCCACATGAGCCACGCACTCACTCTTCAGGGATCTGCAGTGCGGCCTCTGTAATCCATCAGGTCCCCAACACGTGTGCTTCATCAGGTCCCCAACACGTGTGCTTCATCAGGTCCCCACACATGTGCTTCATCAGGTCCCCACACATGTGCTTCATCAGGTCCCCACACATGTGCTTCATCAGGTCCCCTTACATGCGCTTCGTCAGGGCCCCTTACATGTGCTTCGTCAGGGCCCCTTACATGTGCTTCGTCAGGGCCCCATACATGTGCTTCATCAGGTCCCCTTACATGTGCTTCGTCAGGTCCCCATACATGTGCTTCGTCAGGGCCCCTTACATGTGCTTCGTCAGGGCCGGTCTCTCTGTGTTTGCTGGTGTCTGTCGCTCCTGTGTCAGCAGAGCCAGCTTTAGTCACTGTGCTTGGAGGTCAGGGTCGACTTCTCGTTTGCGTCTTCCCTCCTGAACGCACGTCCTTCCGCATTGCTCTTGGCCTTTATGCCTCACGTGCAGCCTGGGACTGATTTGCCTGTTTTCACTGATGGGGCTGCTGGGGTTCTGCTTGGGAGCCACACAGCTAACCACAGTTATCAGCCAGGCTTGCAGATGTCGGGGTCACCCAGCACCTAGAAGCAGGAGATTCCGTTGGAAAGGACCCTCCTGCTCCCCACAAGCACCCCGCGTGCTTGGAGTTTCTGACTTCAGTCCTTAGTGCCTCGAGGCCCCGGAACTGAAGTCCCTGAGGCACATTCCCGGCAGCGTGCACACTGCCTCCTGAGGACACAGGCAGGGCCTCCTGATTTCCTGGCCCCATCCCAGCTCACCGAGGGAAGAGCACCCCAGAGCCACAGCTCCTCCATATGACGGGAACAGCATGAACGAGGGACTTAATTTTATAAAAGCTGTGGCTGTGCTTTTGTGT
Organism: Murina feae; assembly: GCA_004026665.1. Classification (NCBI taxonomy): domain Eukaryota; kingdom Metazoa; phylum Chordata; class Mammalia; order Chiroptera; family Vespertilionidae; genus Murina; species Murina feae. Next base: position 7,568 of record PVJC01025171.1, on the reverse strand, counting down.
AAGCCACCGGGTGATGCACTTCCTCTCATCTCAGCCTTGGCACAGCGCATTCACCGCCGGCCGCCTCTCCCCATGCAATCGGAGCCTGGGGGAGGGGCACATCGCCCATACATCCTGCAGCTCGTCAGGGCCCTGCTGGGGGCCACGTGTGGACAGGGCTGGGGACTGAGCTGAATCTGGCCTGGCCCCCTTTGGGCAGAGACACTGTCACATGTCATGGGCACACAGGCGGAGGGCAGAGGGGGTGATGGCTGTACAGTGAGACCCTGGGGAGGGTCTGGAGGGTTCAGGGCAGAGGCACCAAAGGTGCAAGGCAGTGAAGTGGGGTCTCACTCCCACATGAGCAGAGCTGGTCTGAGAGGTAGCCTGCAGCCACTGAGGTTGGCCCTCGACACTCAGACGTTGGTGGTGCCCAGCTGGTGGGGCTCAGTGGGTGAGCATCGACCTATGACCCAGGAGGTCAGGGTTCGATTCCCGGTCAGGGCACAGGCCCGGGTTGCAGGCTCCATCCCCAGTGGGGGGTGTGCAGGAGGCAGCTGGTCGGTGGTTCTCTCTCATCACTGATGTCTCCCTCCCTCCCCCTTCCTCTCTGAGATAAATAACACATATTAAAGTGAAGATGCTGGCATGGCGTCTGTGCAGACCTTGTCCAGCACGATCTGCACCCTCGCCGATGGGTCCCTGCCTGCAGTTCTGGGTGGGCCGAGACACTGCGTTTCTCCCCGGCTCCCAGGAGCGCTGTTTCCCCTCCCCCTCCTGCTGCTTCCTGGGTGTATTCTTTGACTGACTCCTTCTTTTGTTCCCACACATGGCGGGGAAACCATTTCCAATGTGGACAGGCATCCTGCTGGAAAGGTCATAGGGCAGAGCAGAGTGAGGGGCACAGGTCCTTCTCCTCCAGGAAGCCTGCCCTGACTGCTCAGCCCACAGCATACACCCTGCCCTCAGTCTGACCTCACTTTGCGTGCATAGCTCACGTGTGTTCCCATCAGGGTCCTCAGGTCCTTGCAGATAGCAACCTCCTTTCTCTTATGTCTCCCTCAGGGCTCAGCTCAGGGTTGGGTCCCAAAGGGAACTCGCTGGTAACCCTCTGATGTGGGAGGCAGGATGGAGGGAGGTGGTCAGGCTGTCCAGGACACTGGGTCCCTGTCTGAGGAGGGGGCATGCCTGGGCCGGAGCAGGCAGGTGCATGACATGAGCCAAGGGCTCCCGTGTCCCAGCCCAGGTCTGTAGGAGGCTGAGGGAGTGCGGGTCACGGAGCAAGGCGGAACCGCCTGGGAAGGAGCGGGGGATGGCAGTCAGCAGTGGCCGCAGGGTCTGGGGGAGGAGAGTCTGGTCCTTGTGCCTTTAAGCCCATGATCACAGCTGGGTTTCCAGGGGGGGGCCTCAGGGGGAGTTAGGGGGGAACCTTGCACTGCAGAACCATTCTAACTGTTTAACGATGCACAACTCAAGACTGAAGGCGAGCCCAGCAGACCCATCTAATCTGAAATTAAAGGAAAATGGAAAGTATTAAAAATGCATTGCAGTGGTAATGGAAGATGGCAGCCTGGACCCGCTCGCTCACCCAGACCAGGGAGCGTGTGCTCTGGGCTGCACCCCTGGAGCCCTCCTCCCCCCACCCCTCTCCCCTGCCTGCCCTCTACCCAAGGCTCCAAACCACAGAGCAAACCAGGGCTGGGGCCAGAACCCTGAGACGCCTGTGTCTGCTGCTCCCTGCACAGCCCTCCCACATCTTGGGCATCTGTCAATCACCTCCCAGTTGCACCATCCACGAATTCGGCTGCCCTGCCCTTCGGGCACCCGTGTGCCCAGCGGGCCCTGATCCTGGCAGCTGGGTTCTCCCCTTCCCACTTGCAGACTCATCCCCAGGCGCCTAAGACCCTGGGGCTCAGTTGGCCCATCTGACTTTCCCGGGAGAACTGGGGGTGCAGGAGAGACTGGACCCTGGGAAGCCTCTCTGAGGCCTGGGGTGGGGCCACCTGGGGAACACTAAGGTTGCCTTCTAGCCTGACAGTCCCCTCTGCAGCCGGTCTGGCTGGAGGAGCCCCTTCCTTCCATCCTGCCCTTGCGGCTTGGGTGGCCCCGCTGATGTCAGAGATGAGCAAGGGACCAGCCAGCCAATCACAGACCAGCACCTCCCCAGGCACGTGATGGGCTCGGGGGTCAGCAGTGGATCTCACACTGTGGGGGCCCTGGAGGAGGCTATGCTCCCTCCTGCAGGTGTGAGCCTGCAGCCACTTTGTGACCAAGAGGGGCTGATTGGCACCGACCGCCATGGGTCCTGGAGGGCCTTGGGCATTGCAAGTATCTGGGGAATGAAGGAGCAGCGGAGTCCTCACACCTCACTCAGGCCCTGAACCCAGCCACCCCTGGATCACTCTAGGACCTCCAGCTGAGTGGCCACTGAATCTCTCTCTCTCACACACAGACATGCTCACACACAGACACATACGCACTCACACTTTCACACACTCATACTCACACACACACACACACACCACAGCATCTTTTTCCACTCTTAAACCATTTAAATTACTCATACCGCCACCCCCCACTCCTCACAGCAGCAAGCTGTCCGATGGAGAGGTGACCCGGCCTGCAGCCCCCTCTCCATGGGGCCAGGTCCAGTTGGGTCAGCAGGGTCAAGTGGCCTTGTTAAGCCCAAGCCTGTCTGCCCCTCGCCTTCTGCCTGCTCCCCTCCTGCCCGCCAGGCGTGTGCTTTGCCCCGGCTGCAGACGGCCCTGTGCAGCATGTGGGAGACTTCAGACAGGCCCGGACGATGGCCTTGGGCGGTGAGTGGGTGTCCTCGGGCCGTGCCCAGGGCTCTCCTGTGATGCCCTGCAGATGGGCTCTGTCTGAAGGAGACACACTTTCTCCCGGGTCCTGTGTGGGGAGAAGCCCCCCGGGGCCGTGGGGTTTCTCTTCCCGAAACTGCGACATGACATCCTCTTGTCGCGGAAGTGGGGACGAGACAGGCCTGATCGGATCTGACTTCCCGCTCAGCTCAGCGCCCGCTGCTCATTAAGGCCGAGGCTGTCACTGTCAGACACTGACACCACCTTCCTCCGTCGCTCGCACCCGCTCCAGCCTCTGAAGGTCAGGCAGGCGCGGCCTGGGGACCTCACGCTGCTCTGGAGGACCCTCCAGGGGAGTGGGGGAGCTGCCGCCTGGACCTGCTTCCTATTTGCTTCTTCAATATGGTGCCCCCAGGCGCGTCTCTGCCTCTTCGAGGTTGACTTTGTCCCTTTGATACCAGGCTTCACTCTTCAAGACGACCGTAGAGGAAGACTGCACTGATTCGCGTCTCTGGTCAGTGAGCCGACCTCTTGGCTCTCCCTGCCCTTCCCAGCTCGTCCCGTGCCAGCGCCCACCACCTGTGCCCCTGGGAGAGCCCACACCTGGGTGGCCTCATGCAGGGAAGGACATGGTGCAGCCAGGCCCCTCCAGCCCTCACAGCTGGGCTGAGTGCAGACTGCTTATCCCAGGTCACGGAGTGTGAGTCGTGGGCCAGGGCCCCCATGTCCCAGGCACCACCTCCTGTGGGCACCTCCAGCCACTTGGGGTCCACTTGAGGGAGGTGTGTCGTCAGTTCTAGTTGGTAATCCTCATTTTACGATGAGGAAACAGCCTCAGAGCAGGTAGGTGGCTTGTGGAGGGTCCCAGCCAGGAAACAACAGACTCAGTTTCCAACCTGTCTCTGCCAGACATGGCTCTGAACCATGACCTAACAGCGCCTCCTAGCTGCAGGCCAAAGGCCCAACAGCGCCTCCTAGCTGCAGGCCAAAGGCCCAACAGCGCCTCCTAGCTGCAGGCCAATGGCCCAACAGCGCCTCCTAGCTGCAGGCCAATGGCCCAACAGCGCCTCCTAGCTGCAGGCCAATGGCCCAACAGCGCCTCCTAGCTGCAGGCCAATGGCCCAACAGCGCCTCCTAGCTGCAGGCCAATGGCCCAACAGCGCCTCCTAGCTGCAGGCCAATGGCCCAACAGCGCCTCCTAGTGGGAACTCAAGGCCCAGGGAGGTGGGCAGCTCCTAGTCCTGACCTGGTCCAGGGAGCAGAACACAGCACAGGTCTAAGGAGAGGTGGGATGGAGACCTGGTCAGGGGCTCAGAATCGCATGCCCAGCTGCCCACTTTTGGAGAAACAAGGCCCAGGGGAGGGGTGCCGCTGGAGGCTCTGTCCCCAGCCCGGCACCTTGTCCTCTGTCTCACGGAGGGCCCGTGCCCCGCTGGTCTGAGTGTGCCCTCTGGGTGGCAGTGCCCGTCCCCTGGGCTCTGAGTGGTGTGGCACGTCAGAGAGTGACCACGGGACGGCAGCGCCCCTGCTGCAGTCAGAGCGCATGTGGCCTCTCCAGGCTCCCGAGGGCAGCCTGGTGCACGGGAGCCCAGGTCTGGGGGTGGCGGGAGCTGGGCCACCGGAGAGGCTCTGTCCTCCTTGGATGGCAGAGCACGGGCCACTGTGATGTCCTCAGGCCGGATCCGATGCGAACCCCGTGTCCTGTCTGCCCGGACGCGCACTCCCGACCGGCGTCTGCTCTGGAAACGAGTTTCTCGGCTCCCACGCAGCCTCGAGCGGAGGACAGGTTCGTTCTGAGTGGTGCCTTGGGCACCGCGCTTATTGGATAAGTGGGAACCGAGCCGCTCGCTGTCCTCTTGCCTCCTCCCACAGGGGCTCGAGTTCAGGCACCGCACGTGGCCTGGCCCAGAGGGGCATGTGCCCGCCAGCCCAGGTCATGGGCAGCCTCAGGGTGGCAGGGACCACCTGGCTCACCACCAGTGCCGCCGCCCTCAGTGTCCCACGTCTCAGCCTGCACCCCAGCCCCAGCCCTGCACCCCCGCACGGTGGAACTTGAAGAAGCCATACTTCGCGCGTTACTTCATCACATCCATTAATTAAAGAACAGACACCTGCCTGGCCGAATGGCTCTGTGACTGAGCATCGACCTATGAACCAGGAGGTCACAGTTCAATATCTGGTCAGGGCACAGGCCGAGGAATGGGCTCAATCCCCTGCGGCCGATCAATGGTTCTCCCTCATCATCATTGTTTCTCTCTCTCTCCCTTCCTCTCTGAAATAAATTAAAAACACACATTTTAAAAAGAACAGATCCTCAACCTGGCGGTATGTTCACACAATGGGTACTCTAGACAATGAAAAGAAGCTAACTACTGACGTCCGCAACAAGGATGAATCCACGGGAAGGCACATGCAAACAGTGAACACTGTCCCAGTTCCCTCCACGAAGGCCCCAGGGAGTCGCAGCTAACTTCTGCCACGGACAGCACCTCCAGGTGATGGCAGGGAAGCAGGTGCCGAAAGGAACCTGAGCTCAGCACTGCTCGCCCACTGGACCCTCCAGGTTCTGCATTTTACTTGTGTTACCTTGGACCTCAGAGAAAATACAATAAACACTGTCCTCGAAGTCCCGGGGGGGGGGGGACTGCTCACTGACTCCGATCAGACAGATGACACAGGCACATCCTTCTCTCCACCGGCAGCCGCAACACTGGCCGGAATGAAGGAAGCCAGTCCCTCCAGTGGGCGGAATGCAGTCCCCGAGGGAGGGCAGCGTCTGGGATGTGGCCCATGAATGCCATTGCCCACCGTGACCTTGAGTGGGGTCTGAGCAGAGCACGGCTGTCCCTCGAGCTCACAGGGCAGAGATCAGCTGTGGGCTACCTGAGCTGCTGGAACGGGGGTGGGGGGCAAGGATATAGAGGGCAGGAAACTGTGTGGGGAGGGGACCCCAGGGGCTAGGACCCTGAAGGAAGAGGCGAGAGCTGGGGTCTGGTTTGCTCTGGACTTGCCCTGATGAAGTCTGGGACCCGTCCGGCCACAGCTCAGGGCGCACGGAGTGAGTGGGTTGCAGGGGGCAGGGGCGCCTGGCTGGGGACCGGCCCTTCTTCCTTGTGCCTGGCTGGCGGGGACCTGCCAGGCCCCCCTCTGCTCCGCGAAAGGGAGCCTCACCTTCAGGCAGATCTGGAGACGCGAGGGAACCCGCAGCAGCCCTGGGTCCTTCCTGCCCCTCTCAGGGCAGACAGAGCCGAGGGCCAGACTGTCCTGCCCCACAGGGACCTCCCTGGCTGGTGCCCATACATAGTGAGCAGGACCCTGAGCTCCTGGGGGAAGGGGACCCGCCAGAGAGCAGATGTGGGGGGGAGCAGGGTCACTCAGCCTGTCGCCTGCGTGCTCCTCCTTCTCCCCTCCCCCCGGCTGTGGCTATGGCAACAGACTGGTCCATACCCCTTCACAGACCAGAAGGGGGGCAGGAGGGGGACAGGGGTCACCCTGCAAACCAAACCCATGGCCGAGGGTCAACGAGAGGAGGCCACTGGGGGGGGGGCACCACCTGCCTCCTGGACCAGGCTCCTGGAGTGGGACTGTGGCTCCTCCCAGGCCATCGCTCCCTCCCCTCTCGGTGCTTGGCTCCCCAGGTAACGACAAAGCGTGAGGCTGCAGTGCCAGGCGGTGCTGTTGCGCCAGCGGCCGCGAGGTCTAAATTACCCGGCAAACGGAGATGGATGACAGGGCCCGCCCGGCCCTGAGCAATTCCTCACTCGCCCCGCCGCCTCCTCTCCCTGGTGATCATTGAAAAGCACTTTTCCTCCACATAATGGCCCAGTTTGTGGCTCCTCGACAGGAAGCAAAGATGTGTGTCCAATCATGGATTACCGGGGGGGGGGGGGGAAAGGGGTGGTTGTGGCAGGGCAGGAGGTGGCGGGGGGCAGGGTCACAGGCTCAGGCCAGGGGGAGGGAGAGCCCTGGTGCCTGCCCGGGAGGGGTCAGCGGAGGTCAGCAGGGCCCTGGGACGGGGACACATGGCTGCGGTTGCTTTGCTCAGAACGGGGCAGAGGGTCCAGGCACGAGCAGGAAGGGCCTCCTGGGCGGAGGGCTGGCCAGGGCGCGTGAGGGCCCTGCCCTGGGCTGGTGCTGCAGGTGGGGCAGGAGGCATGGGGAGGGGGGGAGGTGTGCTCGTGGTCACCCAGCCAGTAGGTGGCAGCGGGAGACGAGACCCCACACCACAGCCCACAGGGGCCTCGTGCTGCAGGGACGCTCACGCCGCCTCCACGGACACGGTGCAGAGGGTTGCTAAGCAAATGGAATGGCACGGGTTCCACTCAGCACAACCTGGCTCCTGTGTGCCCGAGTCCCTACCTGAGGCCAGCGTGGATCCACTGGGACAGCACCCGTCCCCTGAGTCTGTGGCCTCCCCATGCCACCGTGTTCACCCCACAGGGCGGGTCCATCTTGCAACTATAGCTCATACACTGTATTCACGTTTGAAAGCTGCAAGGAATAGATCTGAAAAGTTCTCACTGTAAAATAATATTTTTGTAAAGGTGCATAGTGATGGATATTAACGACTTATTGGAATAATCATGTCTCAATGTCTACAGATACTATTGTCTTGTACACTTAAAACTAATACCATGTTACATGTCAATTATACTTTATTAACAAAAGAGGAAAAGACTAATGGGACAATAATGATGGTGGTGATGATGGTGGTGGTGGTGATTGATGATGGTGATGGTGATGGTGATGATGATGGTGATGGTGGTGGTG
>PVJC01025170.1:0-24918 GCA_004026665.1 Murina feae | reverse complement strand
GGGGGGGGGGGGGGGGGGGGGGGGGGCAGGAAAGGAGGACGCTGCGCAGGCTGGAGGCCATGGCCTCAGAGACAGACACAGACAGGGACGGACCCAGACAGGGACACAAGACCTTGACTCCAGGACTAACAGACGGCAGCGGCAGGTAGGAAGGACGATGGGTGGTGCAGGTGTGACAGTAACAACAGCGAGTGTCGGGGGGCAGCGGCACCTGGGGTGCAAAGCAAAGCAGACAGACACGGTGACGTCACAGGGCGCCAAGGCCACGCCGCCCGAGGTGCCAGGCCCTGTGTGCCTGTGAGGCCGCCGGTGAGGACTGGCAGCGGGAGCCTAATGGCCGGGCCCTTTCCTGAGGGGCAGCTGCCTGACGTGTGGGAGGCCCCGCGAGCCCGGGCAAGGGGGCCACGTACCGCCGACTTCCTCACGCCCACACGAGGCTTCGGCACCGGCTTGGAGGCTCGCGTCTCGATGGGCTCGGCCGCAGAGGCTCCCACGGGCCGGGCCCTCTGGGCCTGCAGAGCCAGCTGGTAGGCCACCTCGAACGCCTGCCCCAGCGTCAGGATGATCTCGTAGGTCAGGGTCTGGGAGGAAAGAGCACGCTCAGCTGATGGGGTTCCCTCGGGCACCTGACAGGGCACAGAGCAGTCCTTTCTGTTCCAGAGCAACTGACACACCAGGGAGCAACCTGAGCCCAGCACACGTCTTATTTCTCGAGAGTGATTTCCCTGGAGAGACTAGGTCAGTGGTTCTCAACCTTCCTGATGCCGCGACCCTTTAAATACAGCTCCTCGTGTTGTGGTGACCCCCAACCATAAAATGATTTTCGTTGCTACCTCATACCTGTAATGTTGCTACTGTTATGAATTGTCATGTAAATATCTGATATGCAGGATGGTCTTAGGTGACTCCTGTGAAAGGGTCGTTCGACCGCCAAAGGGGTCGCGACCCATAGGTTGAGAACCGCTGCCCTAGGTGACCATGACCCTGCACCCAGCCAAGAGGTCCCGGGAAGACACAGAAACTGCCCAGGCGGCCTCGCTCCACTCCGACCCTCAAGGCCGCACTCCCACAGGCGGCCGCAGGCCCTGCGGGGAGAGCCCGTGGGGACTGTCACACACGCGTCAGCAGTTTAGTTGGAACAAAGCGGCCTGGGTTTCCATTCAGCTCCTGTTCCTTCTGAATATGTCGTGTGAGTTTCTGCGTGTTGTGCCCTGGGTTTTACTGTGATTTTACTGCGGGCCTCCAGGAGCACACGTGTCACAGAACTGACTGACGTGAGAAAATCGAGCGACAGGTGAGTGCCAAGGACACAAGGACGGGGCGGGCTCCTCGTTCCCCTCCCACCCCCCCCCCCCCCCCCGCCCCAAACCCACAAGGCAGGCCATCATACCCTCCCTAGGCTTGGAGCCTGAGCTCCGGACTTGGGAACTGCCTCAGGGCGCAGAGCAGGGCAGTGCCCTCAGCCCAGCCCCTGAGCAAGAATGGGCAGGAGGGCCCTGCTGCCCCCATGAGGGGCAGAGGGCACTTCAGGAGCTGCAGGGCTGGGGACTCTGAGGGGTGTCCGAGGCTGTGACTAACTCTCACTGGGGCAGGACAGCCTGGTGCTGAGCCCCGGACAAGCCGCTGTCCTCTGAGCAGCCTCCCTGTGCACAGAGGGGGCAGCGACAGCTGCCGGGGCTGAGCCGCGCACCGAGACTACCCACCACGTCCACTGTGCTGAAGACGTGGCAGTAGTGGTGGCCCGTCTGCAGGTCCTTGGTGATGTAGGCGAAGGTGCAGAGGTCCTCAGGGTCCTGGGCCGCGCAGGAAATGTTCCGGATCTCGTGCTCAGCGATGACGTTCTGCTGAGGAGAGGGGCCTGGGATCCGGGCTCCCTGGCATCGCCACCTTCCCCCCGGGCAGGGGCAGGGCGGGTGGCGTCAACCTCACACGGTTTAGGTTTGGGGTCTCCCCCCTTGAGCAGGGCAGTTGACGGGCTCTCCAGCCCTCCGCCTCCCGGTGGGGCGAGCGGGAAGGGCGTTGGCGGGCAGGCTGCCAGCTCAGTATGGGACCCCACCATAAAGGCCCGCGAGCAGGCAGCGGGCGAGGGAGCCCACGCTGGGAAGGCACGCAGGGTGTGAGTGGGAATGGAGAGGAATGGCTGCGGGGCAGGGGCAGCGCACCTTGTTGGAGGCGTCGATGAACTTGACGCCTTTGTAGGTGATGGACAGGGTGATGGTGGGGACCTTCCTCATGTGCTCGGTGGATTTCTGTAGGAAACAAGCCTGTGAATGCTGGCTCAGGGCCACAGCCAACAGCCGCCCTCCCACCCGCCCTGACAAGGGGCCCCAGTGGCTGCAGCTGGTCCTAGCCGGCCCCACTTGACCCACAAAGATCACCCACCCGCATCTTGGCACAGGCGTCCTGGGTGGATTCTGTCCCTCGAAGGTCTTTGATCAGCATGGAGCCCAGGTACTGTGGAGGGAGCGTGCAGGGCTCAGGCGCGCCCGCACCACCGCCGGGTGACCGCCCCTCCTGACGACACCCTGCCTGTGCGGCTGGAGGCCCCACCCCGCTGCTGGGCGCGTCTGAGGGGCCCCGAGCCTGAGCCGGCGGCTGTGGGGGGCTTGTGGGTGGGCACTGGGCTGGGGCAGGAGCGGAGGCTGCTGGCTGGAGGGCAGGCACTCACACTGGCTTCGTAACCGCACGACTCGAAGATGAGCTTTTCTGGCCGGTGCTGCCAACTCTGCACAGGGGCGTAGGGGGCGGCCAGGCTGGGCGGCCGGAGGGTCAGCCTGGCTTCTCGGTGCTCCTCCTGCAGAACACGCAGCGTCACAGGCTGCCTGCCCCCAACCTCCGGGCAGAGGTGAGGCCTGTCTGTCAGGGGAAAGGCGGCAGCAGGGGCCTAAGCCACCGCCAGCTTAGCTGCGAAGGCTCTGTGGTCTGATGAGTCTTCACGGAGGCGGGAAAGCATGTGGGGCGACGCGGGCGTGAAGCGGGGAGTGGGAGCCAGCTTCCCGGCCGAGACCAGGCTCTGGTCCTGGGCTGGGGATGTCACTGAGGCACCCACGACCAGGGGGGCACTGGAGTGAGAGTCAGGGTGAGGTGGGGAGGCCACTGCAGTCCCCGTGTGGGCTAACAGGGTCCCGCGTGGGTGGAAGGCGGGGGAGGGGCAAGATTCAGGACGCATTTATGACCCCTGCCCTCCCCGCCCCCCCAGCCACCCTCCTCCCTCCCCCGCCCCCCAGCAATGTGCAAAGTCTCTGGTGCAGAGCAGCTGGAACTGCCAGACCACATCCTCTTAAATCCTGTAAAAGTCACGGTCAGACGTGGAAGTTGAGGTAAGGCAGGACAAGGAGTGAAGCTGAAGTTCACCCCGAGGGCGAGGAGGGCACCCTGATCTAGAGGGCAGCTCTGATGAGCTAAGGCAAGGGCTGGGGTGGCCAGGAGCTGCGAGGGCATGGGAGGCTGACAGCCGTGCCCAGTACGGGGCACGTGAACAGCGGCGGGTGGGGTTGGGGGGACAGAGGGTTCTGGGGGAAGGGCAGGGAGGTCAAAGGGAGCCAGGCGAGGGCCGGAAGTGGGAGAAACTGAGGGGTGGTGGCCCGGGGACTCTGAGGAGGGAGGCCCTGGCAGTGACAGGTGAGTCCTGACTCGCAGCACCCTGAGGCTCGGTGGTGACCCGACATGGCAGCTGCTGGGGACACTGGGAGGAGCCCCCATGCCAGCCCAGTGGTGCTCGGGCCTAGGGACAGGCTAGGAGGCCCAGGGGAGGAGGGGACCCGCCTGCAGCCCCACTTCCTGCTTACCTGGACTCTGAAGCGCTCTGCCCGAGAGGGTGCCGCAGGGTCAGGGAGACTGTCCGGCCGCCTCCTGCCCGAGTCCCCAGGAGGCAGCAGCAGGTCAGCCGACCGGGCAGTGCACGAGTCATTCTGGCTCAGGGGGGACGACGTCTGGGAGAGCAAGTCTTGACACTGCAGCAGGAGAGGCCAGGTGAGGCTCAGAGCTGCAGGGGGGGCCGAGGCCCAGCTGTAGGCCAGTCCTGGGCTGCTCAGGGTCCTCGCCCCACCCTGGCAAGCGCAGGCATGGGACGGGACAGACACGGGAAGGGACAGCAGGGGGAGGACAGGCACGGGCAGCGCCTTCAGCTATCAAGACACATTGTCTGCCACAGCCCATCGGGGTCTCTGGAGAAACACACACCACAGCAGGGCCGAGGTCCCCAGAGAACAGGGATCAGCGCCTCCGCCCACAGCCGAGCATCAGCAGCGGCTCCCCAGGTGCAGGAGGACGGAGAGCTCCCCCTTTCTGAGGGCCGGGGTGGGGCAGCTCAGCCCGAGGTGGGAGACAGCATCCTGGGCCCTGCAGGGCAGGGTCTGCCTGCTCTTGCAGCCGGGGTACCTGGCCCAGCAGCCGAGCACCTGTGAGGCTGAGTCAGGATCTCCGCCCCTGCTGCCCAGGAACCTGCCTGTAGACCTGCGTTCCAGGCGCGGGTCACACTGTCCGTGTGGGTCCCCCCTGGGGATCTGGATGCTTGTTTTCCTGCTTTTCCCAACAGGGCACTTCCTACTGATTCCTCAGATGGAGGAGGCATGTGATGGACAGAGAACCAGCCCAAACCACTGCCCCCTCCCAGCCTCGGGCAGAGAGGGCGGGTCCTCTGCTGAGGTCACCGTCTCTGAGATCCCAGTGGCTCCCGCAGTTCCTGGCACCACACAGAACACAGCCTGCCCACTCACTCTCAGCTGGGAGAACCTCGGGGGCTTCTGGGGCGGCTCCTCATAGGGCCTATCGGCGAGGGAGGCGATGATGCGCTTTCGATGGCCGAGCAGGTGAACCTTTAGGACCTGGGGGCGGGGGGAATGCAGCAGTCAGGTGGTAGCCGGGCCCATGGCGCCCCCACCAGGCAGGCGGCAGCCCAGGGCAGCGGGCAGTGGGCAGCGCACGCTCAGGCGGCTTCACTCACGTTCACCAGCTCCAGCTCCCAGAGGTTCCTCACGGAGTCGATGGAGCTGTAGCCACTGGACAGGAAGGAGTGGACGTAGTCCTGCAGCCCCAGGGAGTCCAGCCAGGAGGACACGGATGGGGGGCTGCTCCCCTCGCAGCCCAGGGCCTTCACCTGTGGGGAGAGGGGCAGAGCTGACACCTCGGCCCTCACAAGGAAAGGTCCCCGAGCGGAGACCCAGGCCAGCACACACAGCCACAGCAGAGACCGTGGCCGGGTAGGTACGGGGCAGCGTCTGAGGCCACAGAGGGGCCTGGTCTCTGCCCCCCGTCTGGCGACCACCAGCAGCCCGAGTCTGGGGCTGGGGAGGTGGCCCTGTTAGGTAAGGCTGGTGGGGGAGGCTTTGCAGAAGGCCCCGTGTCAGATGGGGTCACGGACTTGATGGGACAAGAAAGGGGCACTGGCCTCACACTGGGACTTGTTTGTGCTTCCTGCACTCGGGGCACGTGGCAGGGACGGCACTGGGCTCCGAGAGGAGCTCGCCTACCAGCCGATCCATGACCCCACCAGGGGTCAGCACAGGCTGGCCTGGGCCCAGGTGATTCAGGAGACCCCAAGGGGCTCCGGGACCAGGCCTGTGGGCACCAGGGTGCACAGGGCAGATGCCTGCAGCCCTCCTGAGGCTGGAGCAAGTCCTCTCGGTCCCTCGTCCTCTGCTGGCTCTCGGGGCCTCAGCAGCTGGCAAAGTGAATGGATCTCTGTCGCCCTCTGGGACCCTGGGATGAGGGCAGCACCGCGTGGTCTGCAGGTGGTCACCTTGGGCAGGGCCCGTGCGGCCTGCAGCAGCTTCCGGCGATGCTGCGCGTCACTGATGCCAATCTCCCGCAGGTCCTGCTCTTCCATCACGTTAGACCCCTGAGAGCAGAAAGGAGAGCGTGAGGGCCTCCTGCACGGGCGGCTGGGCTCCGCGCCACATCCTCCGTGGCCTCAGGCACCAAGGAGTGGAGCCCGGACCTCCTGGGAGGTGTGTGCCGCCGGAGCTGAGGGAAGCAGCAGCCTGGTCAGCCAGCCGCAATCAGGGGGGCTGGGCAGTGCTGGGGCTCCGGCGGGGCCGGGGTGGGGGCCCGGACCGATCAGCAGGGCCCTGGGCACACTGCGCACCCAGGCCGGCCGCACGCCCTCGCCCACTCCGAGCGAATGTGCAGGCTCCGTGGCCATCTAAGGCGCAGGACAGGCAGACAAGCCCCAGGTCCCTCACAAATGACTTCATAGCTCACAGCTGTGACCATCGCCAGCCGGGCAGCCGGCGCTGGGCGGACACCCAAGACACTGGGCTCCCTGAGGAGGAGAGGAGTCTCAAGGGCCAGGAGAGGTCAGAGCTGCGCCCACTGCGGCACTGCGGGGCGGCGAGGAGGTGCTGCATGCTCACTCCTGTGTGCTGGGTTCTGTTCTACTCCTCGCTTACAGTTGAGGAAACTGAGGCACAGAGGCCAGAAGCTTGCCCGAGCTCACACACCAAGCGTGGAGCTAAGATGGGAGCAGACTGACGAGGCCCCCACTCCGACCCCGTCACGATGGCATTTTATTCACAGCCGTGTCCACCATAAGACAGGTGTTTTCAGATTATGAAACAGGAAAATCCATGGGCTGCCCTGTCCCTCAGCCACAGCGCCCCCCCCCCACCTTCCGGGGCACCACCGCTTCCCTGGATGCCCCCTCCAGAGCCCAGCTGGGCGCACATACATGTGCAGGCTTCATTTTCACACAAGTGTAATTCCCGTGCCCACCGCTGGACACCGCTCTGACCACGAACACGCACAGGAGCTCCTGAGGCTGCGTGGACCGGACTGTGGACGATTACTAATTACTAACCGGCTCCCCGTTTCGCTTCACACGCAGCGTGGCGGAAGCCCCGTCTGTGGCCCTCCTAGGGTGACATCAACAGGAGATGGCTGATCAGTGTATCCCCGTCCGGCAGGCCTGGTCCCGGGCCGGACACTGTGGGGAAGCCGCCCAGCACTTCCTGTCGTGCGGTGACGGCCATCACGTGTTCTCACAGCACTCGGAGTCCTGCTGTCCCCCCTTCACAGCGGGGTGTGGGGTTCGAGCACCCAGCCGAAGCTCCCTCTGAGGCCAGGCCGCCAGTGGGAACGGCGCTGCGCCTCCCCCAGGGACCCCGCGCCTCTCCTTTCGCGCATCAATGGGGCTCAGTCTTCTCGGGCTGAACTGTTGGGATGCTGCCCACAGGAAGCGATGAACCTCACGCACGGGAAGGGGGACCTCTGTGTCTCCCGTGTCCTTTCTGCTGCGGGGCTCCCTCTGCTCTTGGGGCCGGGCGCGCGGCCCGGGGCGCTTCTTGCTGTCTTAGCAACACCTCCTGCTCCAAGGTTCTTCAACAACCTTCCACAGCCTTCCTGCGATTTTTCAGTTTCACGATTACAATTAAACCTTCAATTTACGCGGGATTCATTCTCAGGTAAGGTGCATGTTCCCAGGCAGCAAGCTGTCCATTGCTGGAAAGGACGCCCTTCCCACGTGTCCTGCTGTGTCCTCCTTCATTCCTGTGTTTCCTCTGCAGGTGAGGGGACAGGTCACAGGGCAGCACGGGTGCAGGACGCCCGCCCCAGCCACGACCTGCATTCTAGACAGTGAGGGATGAGCACAGCAAGTGGTGGTCCTGAGGCCTCTGAGCTCGGGCAGAACAGAGTCCGGGGCCACCCCTGCTCTGTGGGGGGACGCGTGAAAAGGCAGGCTGACATGGGTCCTGACACGTCCCGGCGCTGTGCACGCCCGACCACACGGCCCCGTGGCGCTTCTCGGCGTGTCTGGCTCAGCAACACCTCCTGCTCCAAGGTTTCCACCACCTGAAAACCTGCCAGGGAGCCTCTGAGATAGGCCCCCCCTCCACCCCCCCCCGCCGCCATTTACAACGAAGCAGGTCAGAGGACTAACAGGACACGTGCACAACAAGAGCTCACAAGCGTCGGCGGAGGGACCATGACTCCACCTGCCACACAGCCAAGTCTGCCCAGCTGCTCTCCTGCACAGGCGGGGGGGGGGGGGGGGGGGGGGGGGGGGGGCAAGCAGGCGGAAGGTGCGGGCAGCAGCCGGGGACGGGCCCCTCCAAGTGGGAGAAGCCCTCGCTGCCCAACCCCACTGGTGTCTTAAACAAGTGTCCCCAGAGCACCCCTTCTCTACCTCCGGGTTGGGGGAGGGGTAGCAGTGCTTCCTTCTTTAACTGGACAGAATTCCACCTCAGTGCTGAGTGGGCCCCAGACACGGACGAGGGAGGCCCGCCAAGGCCCACGGAGAGGGGCAAGTGGTCAGGACGCGGCCCAGCCTTCGTGTCTGGGGGCCTGGGGCAGGCTGACCAGGGGGAGGCCAGCCGGCCTATGGGACTCGTGAGGGTCAGGGTGCACTGCTCTGCGGAATGCCCTACGCGTACCGTCATTACAGGCGCCCTGCCCGACAGGCACCGCTTAGAGCAGTGCCTCCAACCCCCCTGGACGCCTTCTCCTTCCCACCAGCAGCTTCCTTGGGTCCAGCAGGCACAGAAGTGGCAGTGGCCAGAGCCAGGGGCACAGCGCAGCGAGTGTAGGGGCAGAGAGAGTCTGCAGCCAGGGCAGGGTCTGGGCAGGGGGCACCCCAGGTAGGACAGGGCTCCTGGGAAGGGAAGGAGCACAGGCGGCAAGAACGGCCTCTGGGAGGCCTGGCTCCAGGCCGAGGGAGGGCTGTGGCCTCCAGGGCTCTGATCCCGAGTCTTCTTGGCCACATGATTTAGGAGAAGGAAAGGTCCTCACATCTTGAAAGGCATCTCTCACTTGTTAATATTTTGCTGGAAGATTAAACCAGTAGAGCAGGACTGAGGGGAATGGGGGAGCCTGGCACACTGCGCCACCCAAAACAGGCTGAGGACCCGCGGAGGCTGCCACAGCTGTTGCGGGCAGACACCTCATTCCCAACTGTGCCTGCGCACCTACTGCGGTGCATGGCGCATCGTCTGCTCAATGAAAGTGCGGAGTGACCAGGAGACGTACGGCTGGGAGGGGATTGATGTAAGAACCAGAAAGAGGCTGACCAGCCAGAGCCAATGCTGCTGACTCAGTCTGGGCCCCTCTGGGACCAGGTCTGGGACGAGGTCTGGTGCTGGATCAAGGAGGGGTGGAGGGGGGTTCACGTACTTGTGGTGGGAGGGCAGACAGGTGGGTTGATGACTCCGCTGGGGGGAGCATGGGAGGCACCAGGCTGGCGGAGGCCTGTGAGGCGGGTTATGGGAACCGAGGCTGCGAGGGCTGCGGGCGAGGGAAGGTGGCTGTCCTGGGCGGGCTCTGCTGGAGGCAGGGGAGGTGGAGGTCCATCCTGGGAGTGACTTGCCTGAGGCCACACATCCCATCCCTGAGCTGCCCCTTTCCTAGCCTGACTGAGAAGAACCAAAGCAGGGAGGCAGTCGTCTGAACTTCACCCTGAAGCCAGCACTTGTCTCCGGCACAGAGGGCTCAGCAGTCCCTTGGCAGAAGGTGCCAGTGAGGGGAGGGGCCGGCTACCCCTGGGTGAACTGGGAGTGCCTGGGAAGCCGACTCTAGACCCAAGGGTCAGCCAATCTGTAGGAGCCCACCCCATGCCTGCGGGTGAGGTGGCACTGTTCTGCCCACTCCTGCACACAGGCTGGGAGGCCAGCCCCAGTGAGCCCTGCCAGGGGCGGCAGAGGCTCCTGTCTGAGCCCGGGGCTGAGGCCTACGGCCAAGGACATTGCAGCCCTCCCCAAGGAAGGTGAGCCCTCAGCGTGGAGGTGCTGGGCGACCTGGCACCAGGTCTAGGGACCCAATTCCTTGGGGGCTGGCCCAACCTGCCCCTCCTCCGACCAGATGGGAACCTGAGACCCAGTGGGGGCTGTGGGACACGTCCCTAAAGCCCAACTCTCCACCCCCAACTCGCTCAAGCGCAGCCTTAGAAGAGCAATCGAAGCAGAGGGCAGGCCCACAGGGGCAGGGGAGGGCAAGAGGGATGTGGGGCGGGGCACAGCTGTCCAGGGTGCGAGCCCCAGAGTCTGCCACTCCTCTCTCTGGGCTGCCCCTCTGCGCATGGGAGCAGGAGGCAGGTGCGCTCACCGCTCCCCTGCCTGGCCCTCCCCAGGCTGCATGTGTTGGCACAGCCCCAGCCCGCAGTGGAGAAAGCCAGAGTATCCAGCGGCGGCTGATCCGGGAGCCCTGGTGCTGGAGGGAGTGTGTTTATCGCGGCTACTCACAGAGGGCAGTTAATGGAGGGAAGTGAGTGCCTGCAACACACGGGTGTGTGAGAAAGCGGGCTCTCCCCTCCCCGGCCCAAGCCCAGGTCTGCCCCAGACTGACTCCGTCAGTGGAGGCTGGAGGCAGTCACCTCCCAGAAATGGCTTCCAGACTCCCCACTCAGCCTGCCTCCAGCCTCATTTCCATGTTCAGCGAGGCCTCTCCCTTCAGACAATTGCAGTCCTTTGTCCTGCCATCAGCCACGAAGCCAAGGCTGAGACCTCTTGTCTTGGGGGAGAAGGAAGGAGACAGGATTTCCGTAATGCCCACAGATGCCCTGCATTCCTCCCCGCTCCTAGGGAGCTGCTGGGGCTCTGTGTTCACTGTTCACTGCTGCCTGGCAGCCGACCTGTGCCTGCCCTGGCTGACACCTTCCTCCTCTCCCACCCTCACACCCTGACCCGCAGCCCTTACTCTTCTAACAGTCCCTACCCCAGCCCAGTCCTCACATGGAGAGAGAGAACTTGATGGGGACCGAGAGCAACTAGTTCCAGGGTCACAGCTCCCCAGTTCCTGCAGCAGGGCCCGCCCACCTGCCCCTTCACGAGGGTGCTCAGGTGCTAGGGACCCTTCCAGTTTCAGGAAGCAGCACCCTCTGACCCTGGTCCTCCCAAGAGGTCCCTGTGCCCCATTCTCTGCACCAGGCACAGCATCTGCCCATCCATCTGCTGCCCATCCCCCAAACATTTGCCTTTCTGAGGCCTTATTTGAGGTCCAGGTGCCATATTCACCCCAAATCAACAGTGGAGATTAGCTAGGCCCAAGTCAGTCTGGGGTCAAAGGGCTTGATGCCAAGACCACCCAAAGCACCTGACGCGTTGGCTCCGAGGACGACAGGATGCTTCCTGCAGGGAAAGGCTGCTGCAGGCCTCAGGGCAGGGAAACACACCTACCGCCTCCCATTCTCAGGCACGGTCACCTCCAGGCACAGCGGGCCCCTTTAGACCTCACGCCCTCATGAAGTCAGCAGCCAAATGAGGTCTCAGGGGACAGGGAGGGACAGCTGAGCCCCCTGCCCCAAGTCAGAGGGGACCTGGGAAAGCCTGCCCCCTGACTCCCAAGCCAGCTCTCTCTGCCAGGAGGGGGACCGAGAGCCTTCTGTCCTGCTTCCCTGTCCGGTTTACTTAATGGCAGCCTCAGCAGGCTGCCTCGGCCCGAGCTTCATCCGAGTGGCAGTGACCAAGGCAGAAACAGAATGCTGGGACCAGCTATACTTGTAAGAAACAGCAATGATGCTCTGTTAACCACGGCTGTTTCCTGGGAGCGCACCTGGAAATGCAGCCCATCTTCCTCAGCAGGGAGCTGCCTATTAGCACGGGAAGAGTAACAACCTACTTGCAGAAACCAGAGCCTCCAGCCCTTTGCATGTCACTAAGTCCTTTGAAGACACCCAGCCTTTGCTTGCCCGAAGGCCTTTGGAAATCTCTAGACTTGTAAACTCCCATTTGGCAAACCCTTTGCCTATTTCCCAAGTAACCTTTGCCCCCCTTCCCAATATAAACAGCTGGCTTATGGGGGGCCGCAGAGCAGGTGTTTGTGGGTGACCTGCTGCTCTCCCATACTGCCGTGGGATTGGAATAAACGCTCATATATGACTCCACCTATTTCTGCTGAAATGGCTCAGGTAGTGACAGGCAGCGTGGACCCTTGATTGTCTGGTTACAGAACAGGTTACCGGAGGCAGGAGCTCCTGCGCCATGGCGTGCAGTGGGGGCAGCTGCCAGTCTAGAGGGGCAGGGCGGGCCCCGAGCCAGTGCCAGGAGCTCACGGAGACTGACTCCTTGTGCTCCGTCTCCAGCCCTCTGTAGAAGGCGCCCAGCACACAGTGGGTGGATGGGGTGGTCTGCCTGACCCAGGCGGCACCTGCGAGTGACATGCTAACCTCCCCCTGGCTCAGATGCCAGGCTCCAGCTCCAGGAAACCCACTGAGCACATGGCCAACACAGCTCCCTCCTGGGAAAGGGGGGCCTGCGGCCTGGAGAAGGGGTGAGGGCTCCTCTGGGCCAGGAGACCAGGCTTCCAGTCACAGTCAGCTGTCTGCTTGAGGGAGAACCTTGGGGAAATTACTTAATTCCTAGTCCTGAATGGGACCCCAGGAGTCCACAGATGGGCTGCAGAGATGCCCTTGGACCCTGAACCCTAACGGACACTTGGTGTGTACCTTAGAGAGACATTTGGCCCTGCCCTGCCCTCTGGGTTCTCAAGTGAAGTGGCCACAGTCAGAGATGCCAGGGCAGGACCTCTGCTGCGGTTCAGCTGAGATGCCAGCGACCGGAAGCTGCGCTCCAGGATCTGTCGCATCAATCCCATCTTCAAGTGCAGTTAGTTAGCAGACGTGAGACTGGCACTCAAATGCCCCTCCCTGTGGGGGCTGGAGCCGGGCGGTACCAGGCAGACACATCCGCTGCTGCCAAGGCCCCTGCCCCCGCCATCACCCTGAGTAACCGGGGGTGGGCGGAGGGAGCAGCGTGCTGGAAGGGGCCCACGGTGCACACGACGGTGTCTCAGACCAAAGGGTGCAACAGAGATGGGGCAGCAGCTGCTGCGCACCAGCCGCAGGACTCCCACGGAGGCCTTCGGTTCCTAAGCGACCACAGGGCAGAGTTGTCCCGGAGGCAGGCCCCATGCTGCCCGAGGTGCCTCTCAAAGCCCAGCTCCCTGAGCTCCTGGCACGCCAAGGCCGCAGGGAGAACCGCCCTCTGGGGCCCTGCACAGGCACAGACCACTCGGGGCGTCACCTGGGCGCTGCGGGAGGAAGGGGCAGGGCGGGGGGACTGCAGTGCGGGCAGCACCTCCCCTTGAAGCCTGGGAGGGAGGAGGGCAAGGAGGTGCCACCTGCTGGCAGTGCCCGCCTCGGCCTCAGCGCCCACCTGCGACTCCACCACAGTCCCCGGTTCTCCCCGCTCCGCGTCCGGCCCCTACAGGCCTGGGCGGCCGCTCTTTCACTGCCTTATGCGCCTGCGCGTCCAGCTGCACGGTCGTCTTAGGGCACCTGCGTTACTTGCTCCTCCGCTTTCAGACCCCGAAGGAGGAGCCGTGGTCCCAAGACAACCACTGCTCACGGACGGCGGTGCGGATGGGTGTTCGTGTCTCGGACTCTTCCTCAGCACGCCAAGGTGGGCGTTTCCCACAGACACTCCAAAAACAGGTTTTTAATGTCCACACGACACCCAGGATTAGGGACACCGTCATTCACTCGGTCAACACCTCCCGAAGTCCCAGGTGCGGAGACCCGCGTGCTTGGAGCTGCAGGCCTGCCGCCGCCAATGGCCTCCTCCCCGTTCCCAGGAAAGCCCATGTCCTGTGGGCAAGGCCTGTGGGGAGCCAGAGAGGTGCCAGCCTCCGGCTCAACCTGGCACACCTGGAGGCCCGCTGCCCTGATCCCGCCCCGTCCCGCCCATTGGAGGCCCTTTCTGCCTGCAGGCGAGAGTGTGGACACAGGTCCAGCTGCAGTGCTCGCTGGTCTAGCCCATCCATCACCTCAGAGGAGAAGCAGCCAAGAGGAAGAGGGTGCTGATATGAGCCAGGACCGACCTTCACTTGTCTAAAGCTACACCTGGGACCAGGGGACAGAGGCAACGAGGAGACACGTGTTTGCTCCATATGGCGCATGTCTAAGTGCGCCTCGCGATGGATACGACTATGTGCGGGGTGAGCCCCGTCCCCGGAACATCACGGCAAGGATTAGAGCGATGATTAGGCCACGTGTCGAGTCCCTGCCGCCTGAGAGGGGCCGCGTGACGCCCACAGATGCCCTGTCAGGGGAAACCCACAGCCGCGCCTCGTCTGTGAAAGGCCGTTTCCAGAGGTTCTCACTACATCCGGAGCCCGGCTTCCTGGGAGCCCCGTGTGCAACTTGTAGGAGAGTCTCCAGGGCATTTCAGAGGCGAGGGAGACAAGGGCAGCCCTGGAACCACACGGGGACGCGGCACCGCCAGCGCGACAGACGCTACACCCTATGCGATGTTTCTAAACAAACAGGGCCCCGTGCCTGTGTTTTAGTCCTCGTTTTTCTGGTTGCTAAGACTTAATTAGCCTCACACCCACCTGGCAATTTACATGCAATTACCCAGGATGCTTTGCAAGGCCACCCAGGCCACTCTGGTGCCTGCAGTAACGCGATGGTTCAGGCGGGAGTCCTGTGCAGACCCCGAGGAACCGAGAGCAGTGAGAGGCGCAGCCTGCACCTGGGGCCACAGGAGGGCCTGATGGGCCGGGAAAGGGGGCTGCTGGCCTCCCTCGCGGAGGGCCCTTCCCCCATGGGAACAGCTGCCTTCTGACAGGCCCTGCGTCTTGAGTGGACCTCTGGCCCAGGGCCAGGCTTCCCTGGATGCCGGTTGGGCACAGGGGAGGCAGGGAAGCGGAGTTCGTGGTGCCCTGATATTCGAGGGCAGTAACCTTTCCCTTTCCAAAATCAGCAGGAGGAGCGAGAGCCTCTAAAATCCTGAAGCACAGGGAGGGGACATGTGATGTCCCAGCCCCCTTCCCTCGCCCGTCTGAGGAAAGGGTGTGTCAGAGGGAAGGCCCCTCTCCACTCGGTGCCAGGGGCATCCATCCCCTCCCTGGCTGAACCCTGTCTCCATTCTGGGTCTATCGGCCTTCCCCAAGGGATGATGATGGTGTGTCAGGGGTTAGGTTACAAGAACCATAATATACTCAGTTTAAAAAGAAACCGTCACCCAAGCCGGTTTGGCTCAGTGGATAGAGCATTGGCCTGCAGACTGAAGGGTCCCAGGTTCAATTCTGGTCCAGCCCACATGCCCGGGTTTCGGGGCTCAATCCCCAGGGGGACATGCAGGAGGCAGCCAATCGATGATTCTCTCTCCCTTCCTCTCTGAATTCAGTAAAAATTCATTTTTTAACAACTGTCATTTTATAACCTAATATTTTTTAAAGCTGAAGACTAGCAGTCTGGCCTTAGGTTGGCTCAGAAGGCGGCTTCGTGCTGACGTCAGCCTGCCCTGGAGGTGAATGGCCCAGGTAAGGGGAGCTGCCCTGGCCAGGCCCCTTCTGGGAGCCCCAGGCCAGCGCCTTGGAGAGCAGAGCAGGCAGGCAGTTCTGGGCTGACCCTGACCAGTCCCTCAGCCAGGGCAGCGGAGGGAGTGGGTGCCAGTGGGGATCTGCTTCCAAGAGAAAAGGCCGCTCAACGCCATGTCAGGACTGCGTTCCCAGGACTGTGCGAGCAGGCGGCAGGCCTGCCAGGGGGCAGGGAGAGGTGGGCAGGGGCAGCTTGCCAAGTTCCCCTCAAACCGAGCTCCTGCAGTAACACATGCAAGACGGCGACTTAAAGCACATGAGTGGTTACACCCACTCCCCACACCCATGTGCAGAGCCGGAGCCTTGGGCCCGGAGTGCCTGGTGCAGGCTCCTCCGCTGCCGGTTCCTGGCGCTGTGACCACCAGGGGCCCCTCCTGCGCTGGGTCTGGGAAACGGAGGTGCTAACAAGAGAGCTCACCCAGGGCTGCTGGGAAGCCCAGTGAGCTGACGCACACCACTGCCGACGGCGCCCAGCACACAGTAGGCCCGTGAGAGGCTCCATGCCGCCCTGAGGGGCCGGTTCCTGCGCTCAGCTGTGTCCCCCAGGGAGGTCTCGGGGGCTGCTCCGAGAGGGGTGCCAGCACGGGCACCCTGTCCTCAGGTGCTTTCGCTCCGTCGGAGCGAGGCCTCCTCACGGGAGCCCGAGGAAGGACACCTAGGTTTTCCTTTCTGTTTCAACCTTGTGTTTGTAAGAAGAGCATGAAGTTACACCTCAGAGAAGCAGCCAGCCCTCCGAACCCTACCTCGGCCTCTGTCGGGGCCACTGTGAGGCCCTGGGCACCGGGCACCTGGGGCTGTGCAGCCACCGGACAGTGACTTGCTCAGTGACTACTTGCTGGACTGCAAAGTTCTGGCGAACGAAGGAAACTTCTAGTATCCAGCAAAGACGGGAGAGTAAGCACAGGGACCCGAGAGTAAGTCACCAAAACTCCTGTCTGACTGGGACGAGGTGGCCCAAGGCCTCGCCACAGCACACCTGGCCCCACGTCTGAGAGGCCTGGGGGCGGGGACGGAAGGCTGCGGGCAGGGACCTCCTCCTTGGGACGCAGACTTGCACAGAGCTCTCCCTCCAGGAGTTTCGGGAGCAGAGGAGAGAGGGACAGTCTAGAAAGGACATGTGACGCCGAGGCTGAGACCGCGGCTCAGCTCTGCCCTGGTCGCGGCTCCCCGCCCCGCCGCCTCGCACTTACCAGGAAGCGCACATCGTCAAAGCCGTTGAGAAGCAGCCTGCTCTCGTACTGCTGCAGGCCCAGCGCCGCCAGCCACGCCCCGACGCTCTGCTCCAGCGCCCGCGAACCTGCCGAGAGAGGAATCGGCAGACGCTTGAAAAGGGAAAAACCATTAAGGCAGCAGCGGCACTCAGAGGAAGACAGATGGCACTGCCACATCATCGTCATTACCATAAAGCAGCCAAACTACAGACAAGAGACGAGAGCGGAGGACCCGCAGCAGCGCCTCGTCCTGTGCGGGCGGGGGTGGCCTGCCAGGCGCCGTGCACACCCACAACCTCGGGCACGGGCCGCGCACCCCTCAGCCTCTGCCCCCCGGCGGGAAGCTAACCCCCAGGGTCTCCAAGGCAACTCCTCATCGGCGTTCACACTGAGGCAGTTCACAGAGCCTGTCCCGCGGGCCCCAGTGGGGCTGGGAGCGCCCGTCATCCATGCATCGGAGCCCCGTGGGCTGTGGCACGGGGAGTCCTGCGACCTTGCAGCACACGGTTCAGGAGAGCACACGCGTCTTCATGCAGCCCCGGGGACACAGCACATGCACCCCAAGCAGCAGCGCACACGGCAGTGGGGAGAGGCGTTTACTTGTTTTCCCCCAACAGTCCCGGAACAAGCAAACCATGGCCCTTTGTGCCAGAGGCTCAGGCAGCGAGGAGCTGCGCGGGGTGTGCGGGCCAGGGCTCGGAGACCAGGCTCTGGGTGCTCTGCGGGGACGGCGACATCACACTCCGCCGGCGGTGCGGCCAGTGGGCCGGGAGCCAGGTCCACGCTAGACCCCGGGCGCTGCGGGGCGTCTCCGGGGCCAGGGCGCTGTCTGAAGGGCCGCCTCCCCGGGCTGGACGGGTTTGCAGGGCTGGATGCTTGTTTTCCTCGGATTGTGCTGTTCCTGTGACTCACCTGCCTGCCCAGGTGGAAGGCAGGCAGGCAGGCAGACCCAGTTCTTGGCTAAAGACGAGAAAGCCCAGCCAGATAAGAGAAAAGGAAGCAGTCCTCTGTCCGCCGCGCTGGCAGCTTAAGTCTGTGCACGCTCCGCGCTGTCCGCCCGCCGGCGGAGGGATAAAGACAGCAAGAGTCCTCCGGGGTCTCCGATCCCGACGTGCGCCTCGGGGAGGGCGGGGAGGTGGGGTGAGGGAGGAAGTCCAGCGCTTCCCGGCAGACCGCTCAGAGCGGAACACCTTAACCCCCACCTACTTCTCTGGTGCTCACGGGCAAGCACAGATAAAAGGGGGGAAAGAAAAGGGGAGGAGAGGCGTGAGGAAGGAAGAGAACAACTACGAAAGCGTCACCTCCAGAGAACTCTTGGCAGGCTTGCTGGTGGAAGTCATCCCGCTGCTCCTGGCACGTCTGCCCTCGGGGCAGCCAAGGCCACTGGCATGGTTGTCTAGGAGACCCCGGGGACCCCGGGTCCCAGGCTGCCCCTCATTTGTCCTCTGCTGAGCAGATGGTGGCTGGGGATGCAGCCCAAGATGCAGGGTCTGGGGCCACTTGAGTGGGCTGTCTGCTCCAGGGACCTAAGCAGCAGGCTCTCGTCCACCCGTGAAGTCAGGAGTTCCCGGCTGCTGATTCATTCCTGCCTGTGATCCCGCCGGGCTGGGCCATGGTGCTGCCGGCTGCCAGAGGGTGTGTGCGCTCACAGAACCGCAGCCGAGGGCTTTGTCTACAGGCTCCCGGGCTCCACGCCGCCTGCTGCCGGCCGGCCGCTCCACAGTCCTCGCTCACCCTCATAATGCCTGGCCCTCCCCTCCTCCTCCCCTCCCCTCCTCCTCCCCTCCACACTCAGGAAATACATCAGGGATCGGACATCGAAGCAGAGGCTGCTGCCGCCGCCACCGAGGGAGGACACAGCAGCATGAGCAGTTGAGCAAAACGACAGGTTCCCCAACATCCGACCTTGGCCCATACCTGCCAGCGCAAAGGGCAGGAAAGGGATCTCAGGGAGGGTAGAGCAGAACATTCCTGTAGTTCAGGCTGGCAGTTCCTAGGACGGCCAGAGAGGGGGCATAGAAAGGTCACAGCCCAGAGGACACAGCCCAGGGGTTAAGGAATGACTGTGCCTCTCTGCCAAGAGGCAGGCATTACAGGAATCACAAAAACAGCGACTAGTAAGGACGTGACGCCTGATACTCCGCAGGGGAGCGCACCCAACAGCCCACAGCAGCTTCTCTCCAGCGTGCGCGAGCGCAGGGAGAAGCCCCGGGCGGGCTGCCCACAACCTGAGGGAGGGCCCCGCAGGGCGGCACAGGGACCCGGGGAAGCCAGGACCACGCCCCAAGTCTGGCTGTGGAGACAAGGTAACATGTGTAGAAGACACCCGGGGCCACATGCCACCTCTTAGCATGCTGGGGACTGCCCCCAACAGGCTGCTGCCGGGCCTGGCGCGGGGGCTGGTGCACGGAGGAGGCCCCAGTGGGAGCAGCCATTCAGCGGCTACTCGACAGCGAGGATGGCTAGCGTGGGCAAACGAAAGCCAAGCAGTCTCTTCCGCTTGATAGAACAAAGCCAGAGCGGCCTGGCCAGTGGGCAGGCTCACCCGCCTGGACTCAGGACGTGGGGTGAGCTGGAAACGACCTGTGTCACCGGCTCCAATGCTGGCAGCTCAGGGGCTCACGGCCCCAAACAGGACTGAGACCCGAGTGCCACTGAGGTCTCGCCGGGCAGTCCCACGCTCAGCTGAGGGCTGGCTGCTAGAGGGGTTGCTCCCCCAGCCAGGCTGGCAAACCCCGAGCCCAGGCCCTTCTCCGGAATCCAGAAGCCCAAGGAAATCTGTACCCCGATACCGACCATCAAAATAAACCAGAACCCTGCTCGGGGCCGGGGCCTGGTGCTCTCTGAGGTCCTGGCAAAAGCCCCTCCTGACCCTCAGACAGAAAGCAGAGTGCTGGGCAGGCTGAGCCCACCCTCTCCACACGTCATGCCTGGCAGGGGCCGGGCACGCAGGCGGGGGCTTGGCCGCGTGGTGGACACGCTGTCCTGGCGGCACCCTCGGGAGCCTGCCTTTGACGTCCTAAGCTGGGGTATGAGGATGAGTCAACCCATGAGTATGAAAGCAAGACCATGATGGGATCCAGAAACCTAGGGAGGTAGTGGGGCCAACCAACTCGCACCACTCACATGGGTCATGGGGGCCGGGCAAAGGAAGGGCTCTGTGCGCCAAGGACAAGGGCTCCTCTGCGTTTCCAGAGGTGCAGCCGATCTCCCGACTGAGCCACACCGAGAGGTGACTGCACAACCAAGCTCTCAAGCACCCGGAGGAGGGCCCCTCTGATACAGAGGGTGCAGGAGCAAGACTGGCCTTGGCTGAACTGTCAGCCACCCATCCCTGGAAGGGCCCACCCACCCTGGAGGGGCCCACCCATCCCTGGCAGAGCTCTGAAAGGGCATCAGTGTCGGTCTCAGCCCTGAACTTCTCTGTCCCTCAGACACCTGACCCTCGGTCAGGCCTGCACACCACAGCCGAGCGCAAGGCTGCAGGCCCGGGAGCAGCAAGTGCCTGCAGACAGGGCCACAAGCCAGAGAGCCCCTCTGTGGACCCTCCACAACCCAAGACAGACACAGACAGACCAAAGCCAGTGGGAACCCAAGGAAGCAAGGCTGCTGGAGGGAGGGTGCCCCGGAACCCAGTCTGAGAATGGAATGGAGACAAGCCAGGCAGATACCCCTCCTCTCTAGGGGTGAAGCAAGCACAGCCACTATTCACTGAGTGTCTCTAGCTCGAATATTTGCACACGTCACTCAGTTCCACAACTTATGTGTAGGGACTGTTAGGCCAATGGTGGGAGTGGGGGCTCAGAGAGGCTAGTGGCTTGTCTGAGACACATGGATCCAGAACCATGGTCTGAACCCAGGACGGGGCCCCAGGGCCTGTACCCCCTCCACAAGGCCACACCTCAGCAGGTCCTTTCTCCCTGACGTGCAAATGCGCCCCA
This sequence comes from Murina feae, assembly GCA_004026665.1. Taxonomy (NCBI): domain Eukaryota; kingdom Metazoa; phylum Chordata; class Mammalia; order Chiroptera; family Vespertilionidae; genus Murina; species Murina feae. Next base: position 4,520 of record PVJC01025170.1, on the reverse strand, counting down.
CCCACCAGACTTCCGGACAGGGCCAGAGGCCCACGAGGAATCTGAGGTCACTTGGGGCTAACAGGTCAGCCCTGGATGGAGCCTCAGAGCAAGCGAGGAAGCCTATCCCTTCGGTACAAGAGGCCTCTCCTTGTAAGGGGTAGAGATGGGGGTTCGGGTTCGGCAGTGCTGGGTAGAAGCAGTGTAGGTGTCAGCTGACCTAAGAAAGTAAGAACCACAATCAAGGACAACAGCTCAGATAAGGCCTCCCTGGCCCCCGTTTCAAGTGAAGGAAAGAGAAGGGGACCTCACCCCTGAGGCTTTGAGGTGGAAAACACACCCCAAGTAGGAGCGAGCTGACGTGAAAGAGATGAGCAACGAGGAAATGGAGGGAGAGATGCAGGAGGAAGCCGCAAAGCCGATCCCGGGGGAGATGCCGGCTCACGGCGCTGCCAGGCCCGGGCTGAGCGAGGCCCCCAGTGGGGAACCCGACACCGAGAAGCTCCACTGTCAGCCCCTCGGAGGAAGCCTACATCCATGACGAGAGTGATGAGTGACGGCTGCTCATTAAGAAAAGTAGTTTCCGAACAGGCAGACCAAAACTCAACGCGCACACATCCCCCTCCGACTCGCAGAAGGGGCCGTGGCTCCACAGAGGACAGCGAGCTGGGCTGTCCAGACAAGGAGCGGCTGAGGGGAGGCACCATGGCCTGAGGCTGGCCTCTTCGGCCCTCGGGGTCCACCTTCGGTGCCAGAGGAACCCGGGGCGGAGGGGCGCCGAGGCCCGAGTGCACGGGCGGCGGCTCGGTTCATACCTGCGACCTTCTGCTGCTCCTGAGAAAAGTCAATCCCTTCTCCAATGGAACTCATGATCTTCTCAATCTGAAACCAAGAGGAACAGAAAGGAGAGGCGTCAGGCTCGGGCTCAGCCGGGGCAGCTCACCGTCCGCGCACCAGGCAGGCCTCTGGGCTCCTCCGAGATTCCAAGGGAGCACCACCCTGCAAGGCACCGGGACCTGCCACAGCCAGGTGGGGTCTGAAGACATGCTCTGAAGGGCATGGGAGGGCGGAGATGCCGAAGGGCTGCTCTTCCAAGGCACATGCGCATCACTCCCCCATTCTCCCGGACCAGGCAGGACTGGCAGAGGGTCGGGAGCAGGCCAGACCTGGCACACTCCCCTGCATGTGCTAGCATTCCGATCCACAAGTGAGGCGGCCAGCTTCCTCACAGCAGCACCCCAGGTGCCTAGAACAGTGGCAAGTCAGAAGCACTCAACAGAGCACCAATACCGCCTGACCGCCAGCTCAGGTGTAGCCGCTTTCCAGGGCGGAGACGAGCCCGTAACCCTGAGAGAAGGGCCTTTTGCTCCCTGGAGGCCAGCAATCCCGGACAGAACTCTGCGTCAGGAATGCCAAGGGCCAGACACTTGTCCTCAGGACCACAGCAGACGGCTGGTCTCAGCGTCTCATGTCTCTAGCCCTGGCATGGTATGAACCACCTGTCCCAGCAATGGCCGGGTATGGACCACCTGTCCCAGCCATCTGGCTTTGGTCACCCTGAGCCAGACCCAAGCCCCCCACCCCAGGAAACCTGGCCAGGGGCAGGCCTGGGCAGCGAGGGGCCACCTTCTCTTCCTCCCCCCCTCCTTTCTGGGTTGCAGTAATCATGAGCTCATTCACTTGCTCTTTTTCCAAAAAAATCGGAAAGAGAACCTTTTGTACCAGGGCCTGGAAGCTCTTAAGTGCAAGCGAGGAGCCTGGGTCTGACAATCAGAAAAACAGCCACTGTCCAGCCAGCCTGCAGCTGGCAGACAAAGCTGGCACACTGACACCCGGCCGAAGAGCTCAGGGCAGCCCGCCCTGCCCTGCCCCCTCTCCTCCCCGCCCAGCCTGGAAGGGGCATTCTCCAGCTGCAGAAATGACTGCCTGCTGACAACACTGCAAACTCCACCCTGGACTCAGCAAAAGCAAAGGGACCAGGACAGCTGACCGGTGGAGCAGTGGCCGAGGCCGAGGCCGGCGGCAGCAGCACCCCACAGGCTCCTGTTCCTTGGCCCTGGCCGTTCACGGCCGCCCCCTCAGCAGGCAGCACGGCGCGGCAGGGCACAGCCCAGGTGGACAAGTGGGCTCTCCACACCAATGCCTCCATGTTCTGTCTGTAAAGCAGGGACGGGTCCTGCCTCCCACGAAGGGCTATGTGGAGCGGGAGCACCGTGTACAGAGCATCTGGCCGAAGCCCTGGCTCACAGGAGATGCTCAACACAAGGTCAGTTAGCTTTCCTGCCCCTCAGGTATGGGAGTGCTCTAGCCCAGCCAAACTCATCTTCAAAGTTTAAAACACATTTTCTCTCTCACATTTATTTTGTGACAGGTAATCCACCCGCGATTCAAAACTCAAAAGGTACAAAAGGACATTCAGAGAAAGGCCTCCTGCCCCCACGGCCTCGTGCAACCAGTTTCTCCCGTGTCCTTCTGGCTCTGTCCACTCGCATGTAATCGAGTCTATGACTGGACCCCACCTCCCCACTGACGGAGGCGTTCCATTCCCATTTAACACCACCCTTGGAATTCTTCCTACGGAAGAGAACTTTAAGAAAAGGACACATCTGAGATGGATGAGGCACGGCATCCCGTGCGGGCTGAGCCGCGATTACCCACCAGGCCGCTGCTGTGCACGTGTGGCCTCCGGTCCTTCCTCGTGGCGAACACTGTCCCGCACGCGTCTTTGTCCACATGTGTGTCCACCCGTAGAGTGATTCCTAGTTACCCGAGAGTCCTTGCAGGCACACCTCACAGGTCCTCCCCCTTCGGACTTTGCTAAGGCCTCCTGAGACGGGCAGTTGCTAACTGCCCCAGTCAATTCACCCGTTTGCAGAAAAACACTGATTTATAAACATTTGTCTTTTCACGACTTAAACCTCTTTTTCTAACTTCAACCCAGGGGTCCCGCTGTTTCCCCAGCGCACCCGGCCTTTCACAGGAAAGGCTCCTCTCCAGCAAGCTGCTCCCCACCCAGGCTGCGCGCACGGCCATGTCAGCGCCAGGTCCGAAGCCTGGCGACCCAACCAGATGACGAGCCAGGAAGCTGGGCAAAGTGGGCACATGATACGTATCTGCTGACGAGCCTTCTTTTCCCTTTTCCACATTTTATAGGAGAAAAGCAGGGTGCTCGGGTGAGGAAACCTCCTACGTGGGTGATGGGTCCTTATCCCAGGCACCCCTCCTCCAGGCCAAAGGGTGTGTGTGGGGGGAGAATCACCAGGCAACCACCTGGGGGGTGGAGTCAAGCATGTTTTGTTTGCTATTTTACAACCCCTATCCCTGACCCCTGGGCCTGGCTCGTGACACACACACACACACACACACACACACACACACACACACACACACTCACACACAGGAGGGCGGAGGGAGGGGAGCAGATAAGGAGAAGTATGAGTGGTTTCCACTTGCTTGGAGCTGGCAATGAAAAGCATGATCAAGCCCACGCAGAGGGTCAAGGGTGGAAGAGCTGAAATGGAGGCGACTCCAGGTGTCCTTTGAGGTGAAGTGGTCACCCACACGGCATATTTCACGGCTGTCATCACCTAACATCCAAAGCCCCAGCCGGCCTATCCAACCCACACGTCCTGGCTGCCTCATTCATGAGACTATGCCAAAGGGCCTTCGGGAATCACAGCCAACAGGGCTGGACGCCCTGCGCCTTCTGCTTGCCCCAGACACCCTTAGGCCACCAACCAAGGGCCAGGAGAAGCCCACAGCCCTCGGGTGGTGGTGAGGACTCAGGACTGTCCCATCCACCGGAAAGGGACTGTGCTCTGTGAACTGCAGCACAGGCCCGCGGAGAGGACCCCGTTACAGAGGAGCCAGCTGCTTCCTGCCTCGGTGGACGCTCAGGGCCAGGAGGGCAGGGGCAGTGCAGCCATCCTGCCTGTTCAGAGCCTGGCAGGTCCCTGCCCTGGCAACGCCAGCACAGACTGGGGTGTGGTCCTGCCCGGCCTGGGGGACAGGAGGAGCTGGGCCACATGGTCTCTCCTTGTCCACTACCCTGCCCCCTCCAGGCCCAGAACTAGCCGAGTGTGAATGTGGTCATTCAGCCAGGACTAGGAGGAGATCACAGAAGGCAGATACCTTTTTGATCTTATCTAAATTTTATGCAGTTTAGCCATTTAGGCTGCTTTCCCAGGAATGGGGGGCAGGAGTGATGGGAAGAGGGTGACAGGACTCAGCTCAATGCTGTCTTCTCTACTGTTCAGAATCAGTGTCATTTTGGAGAGAGATGGGAAACAGCCACACTGTCATACTGCACTTCCCACCAACTCGATTAGAGAACTTGTCTGGTAAGGAAAGACCTGAAGGCTATTACCATAATGGACTCATGTTTGGAAATATTCCATTTTTAGAAAGTACTCACGATGATTCTATCCTCACTGTCCCCCAGGGTTGTATATAATGCATTCCCTATGAGCCCCCCCCCCCGGACTGCATATAATGCATTCCCTATGAGCCCCCCCCCCAGGGCTGTATATAATGCATTCCCT
>PVJC01025169.1:0-17698 GCA_004026665.1 Murina feae | reverse complement strand
AAATATTTTTCATTATCTTGAGAGCCGATAAAATATCAATAAGCTCTCTCTTGGTTTTGACACCCAATAAGACAGGAAGGACGAGATGACTCATCAAAGAAAAGCCGATCACCAAGGCAGATGTCCTCGGGGAAGCTCCCCAGTGAGAGCGTGAGATTAGCCCACAGTTTAGGAGCCTTTGGTAGCATCAGATTTATGCAAAGTCCATTCACACCGTTTCGGAAGACAGATTTTCCAGGTGAACTCCGTTAACATGAGGATTCCATGTCTCCTTCCTCCTTTTCCCTCTGATGTCCCTGGTTTTTTGACAACCCAGAGACCCCGGGAGCAGGCACTACGTCGCTCCCTGGAGCCATCGATGGTGGACAGTGAACCGGTGAGCGGACGGCTGCCACCAGCTGCCTCGCAGCCGCTCTTTCAAAAGCTCACACACATTCCTTGCAGGCGAGTGGCCAAGGTTGGTAGCTTCCACGTTTGATCTGCTCCGGCTTCCACATCTTTGTGTAATTCTGTACAGGGGTGACGTCAGAGGCTAGGCTGGATCCATGGCTTTTATGTTAAAATTCTATTGTTGTTGTTTCTGGAAATTCAACGTTCAAAACAGTGAGAGGTGCAGCTGCCTCCCGGATGGGCGTCGGGGAAGGACACAGAGGCCCAGGGCACAGCCTCGACGTCTTCCCATCAGCACGTGTGTGACTGCATTTCAGCTGCCCTTCCCCGTGGGCTGAGCTGGTGGTAACAGTCGTGGGATCATAACTCAGAACATATTACTCAGTGGGAATTTCCCCTTAGATGATGGAAATGCAGATTTAAGGCTCAGTTATGTGGGTAACTCCATAGCTAACTGATATAAAAGAAGAAGCCATGCAATTGAGTAAGTCCACTCATCAAATATTGAAAAGAAAATGTTTGTTCTTTTTTTTCCCATCGAATTGACTGGTTGTTTGTCTATATAGACAAACCAAGACGGTTATTTCATTGTGCAAATACTTCTTGGACCCCTTCCCCCCTATTTGCGCACTGGCTATTTTCAGACGCGTCGGGACATGCACAGCCTGTCAGAGAATGGGGGCGACAGGTCAGGGACGAGCTGGAGCTGGCGTTTAGCCAGGAAACGTTTCCATTCGATTTGGATTCGGGCTCAGCTGTGAAAAGGGTGTTGCCGGGTGGGACGATGAAAGTGTGAGGCTGGAGAAACATCCCGAGCTGTGCCCACGGCCCGCGTTGCCAGGAGAACAGCCGGGCTGGCCCGCCAGCGCCGAGCGCGAGTGAGAGCTCAGTGCTGACATTCCGGAGCAGGCAGCATTTTTAAGCTTTGCTGTGAGTTGGGTGAAGGTTCAGGATCAAATATTTGAGAATGTTTGAGAAACAAAAATCAGACCAGGAGCTAACGCCGTATGAAAAATGAGACGGAGCGCAAAACTGTTGTTTTTAATATTTCGATTCGGAGTTAACACTTCTTACAGATATTTTTATTTCTTCCTTGCTATCTCAATGCAAATTTCGATCAGTTCTGGTGTGAGGAGAGATTGGTGCTGCCACGCTTGTCTGTGCGCACGAAACTCGGCGGGAGTGAAGTTGCACAAGGAAGAGCTGAGGTCGGATAGAAGGAGACTCCAAGGGTTTGGGGAGCGGAAACGCCAACTGTTGCTTATATGTCATGTGTATTTAGTGGCATTTTAAGAAGCAAATGAGAAATTATAAACCACTTTCAGAAATACATATATTTGAGTTAATTAAATTTTCCAAGTTTGTCTGCATTTCTCAAAATGTGACCACTTCACTGACATTTTTGCATGATTGTCTCACTGTCAGGAGAGGCAGCGTGTCAGCATTCACAGGCTGAGCGCCTCCCCGACCCAGGAGTAGCTCACAGTCCAGGAGGGCCTCTCAGCCAATAGCCACTAACGGGGTGCGCTGACCACAACCCAACTTGCTTCTTAACAAATTTTATTGCTGATTTCACATTACATAATTAATTAATTTTTAGTATAGGAAACATAGCTCAGCGATAATAATAAAATTAACATCTTCTTCTGAATCTTCCATGTGAGAAATAATAATATTGCTATGTCTTTGTCCATCTCATAGTATTTATACAAAATAAATGTTCAGGATGGAAAGTATAGTCCAAAGGCACACACATTTCCAAGTCTTTTGTTATGTATCATCAAACTTATAGTATTATCATCATTGAATGAGGATGCGTTTCCTTGATTTAAAAGTGGATTATATCATGAAGACACATTTTTCAATTTTGTAGATAAAAAATAGTTTTTATATTTAGAAACAAACTTCTACCTGGTACAAAGTTAATCCTCAGCTTTCTCGACCCTGCTAGAGGCCTCCTTTATGTCTTGCCTCCAGGTAACTACAAAAACATGTCTCAGTTTCCCAGGGTGCCCTGTTCTAGTGCATTCTCACGCGTTCCTCTATTGTTTCAAAACTTGAACTTTTCCCTCTTTAGTGTATTCTGTGTTTTAAAATACAGATTTTCCCCCCTCTGCCAAAGTGAATCCACTACAATAATTTCAATCAGAGCTTAATGAAGCCATCCTCCCCAAAATAAACGCATGTTCTTTAAAAAATTATTATAACTAATAAGAAGTATAAGAAGAGAAGTATACCAGCGAGGAAAATCCTTCTCAAAGACCCTCAGCTTGCTCCCTGCAGGTCATGGCCTGTCGCGTGGTGTTGTAAACAGCCAGCTCTCCTGTTTCCTGAACGCTGTCCAAGCACAGGATGAGCGGGGTGGGGGCGGGGGGGGGATCCCAGATCCGAGGCCAACATAGAACCGTGCCACGCCACCCACAAGGCCTCCAGCAGCTCGAAGTACAGGGCATACACAGGGCTTGAGCAATCACCATCAATAGGGGTCATAGTTCTGCTTATGTATACTCATTTATGCATGAATTGATGACATAATTAACGTGCATTTAATTTTTCTATCAAAGCTATGCAACATTCATTTAAAACCATGTATGGAGGGGGGTGGGGGGAAAGCAGGGGGGGAAGGTCAATGAGGGGAAAAGGAGATATATATATATATATATATATATATATATATATATATATTTGTAATACTTTAAACAATAAAAAAAAACATTTACTGACAACACACACTGATTTTCCAAGTTTTGTACAAAAATCCCCTTCTGAAAAATCTTCCAAGCAAAATACATGTAATTTTTTTTCTGAGAGAATTTGAGACAACTTTGTGAACCCTCCACTACATTTTTCTTTCAACACTTAGATACAGTTTCTTTCCACTTCGATCTGGACAAGTGCCCATTCACTCAGGCAAGTAAGTAAAAAACGGCCACGGAATAGTGCTGAGCTCAGACAATGCTTTGTCAGCGTGGCAGGCGAGAGACTTCAGAATTTCCGTGTGAACGTTGTGTCTGCTTTTCACTGATGAAACTGATTTAGAGACACTGTTTGTAAGCTAAGCATATGTCGTGCTTAGATTTTAACCGCAGCTACATGAGTAGACTCTAGTCAATTATTAGTAGGACTTCCAATAACTAAGAATCAAGTGAACAGACTTTATTGTGTGTGTGTGTGTGAGGGGGGGGGTGGGAGTTAGAAGAGTGGGTTCCATATTTTATTCTAACGTAAAAAAAGAAATAATAGTAACAACCAACAACTAATTGTCAGTGTGTCACAAAAACGTGTTGGGAAGCCCTGGGTGTGTTTGAAGAGATGTCAGAGTCTTCTTTTCGGCTATGGGTGGAAGAGAGGCCACACACTGAGCATAACAAGCTCAGGGAGGCCTGTGTGGGGGGCTTTGCAGGCTCAGAGACCGAAGGTAACCACACAGGATGGGCTGAAGCAAAACATGCTACACGGAGAGTGGGTCACGGCGGGCACTCATGGGCTAGGCCTGCAGCCTCCTGGGCAAAGGTCAGCCTGGACCCTGAGTGAGCCTATCGGAGGCCTTTGTGCATCTGAGAGAACACACGCTCGGGGCCCAGCCTCCCACCAGAGCACAGGCCGCAGAGCCCCTAATTATTAAAAATACATTTTTAAAAAAAAATACATTTTTATTGATTTCAGGGAGGAAGGGAGAAGGAGAGAGAGATAGAAACATCAATGATGAGAGAGAATCATGGATTGGCTGCCTCCTGCATGCCCCACACTGGGGACGGAGCCTGCAACCTGGGCCTGTGCCCTGACCGGGAATCAAACCGTGACCTCCTGGTTCATAGGTCGATGCTCAACCAGTGAGCCACACCTGGTGGGCCCCCTAATTGTTATCTTGTTCCCCCAATACCATCTGCATGTGCTGTAAATGTTAACTGTTAGCCATTCTGGACCCACCTTGTAAAAGAAGAGTGTGTCCCTCCCTCTACCCTTGAGCCAACCTCAGAGGTTTCCCTGCTTTGCTGCCTCCCACCTCCCTAGTCCTCCACCAATGGATTTCCTGTAAGCCTTCTTCCTTACGTCCCTCCTCTGATGCTAATCCTATATGATAAAAGGCTAATATGCAAATTGTCCCCTCAACTGGGAGTTTGACTGGGAGTTCAACCGAAAGTTTAACCAGGGGCCGAGGCCAGCCTGCCAACTACCCGCAGCCCCTCCCCCCAGCTGGCCAGGACCTCACCCGTGCACAAATTCATGCACTGGGCCTCTAGTGTATAAAATAAGCTGTAAAGTGGCCATTCTCAGGAGCATTTTCTCAAACCCTAGAGATTGTTGCTTCTTGGCAAAATGTTGTCAGTTTGGTTCAAGTAAACTCATAGGAATTCTCTACGGGTTTGCACGCTTCTTCCGTGAACATTGCTCTTCCCACTTCAGCTGGAGGGCTCGTTGGGCTGAGTGGGGTCTGAGGTGGAGCCCCTCCATCTTTTCTGTGAACACAGGTGAGGCAAGCCAGCTTCCAGATTTCTTGAATCCAGCAAGAATCTGCCAAAATCATAAACACAGCCTTAATCTCTGTGTGTATCACAACCTGCAAACGAGGGGGTATTTTTCTCAAGTACGCTTTCCACCCTCCTGTCCTGCCACACCAACAGGAAGATCACTGCAGAGCCCACCCCCTCCCTGCACGAGCCCCGCATTCTGTGTTCACAGGAACCAGGAGGGAGTCGAGGGACATGGTCAGGGTTGGAAAGATGACTTTCGGTGGGGTGACATTCAGGCCATGAGCATGTCTGCATTTCATGGCTGGTGTGTGAATATATTATTCTGTCTATTAAAATATCCCAAAGATGGCCTGTCATGGAAGATGATTTACAGCCCAAGCCGTAACTAGGTATAACTTCAGGCAGCGCATTTAGGGCAAATTCACTTCTCAGCCAGCCTCCTGCAAGTCCACGAGGCACGGCAAAGGCAGGGGGAGAGACAGAAGTTCCATCACACCCCCGACAACTGAGTTGTGGATTCACACCTGAAAAGTCTGTGTCGAAGGCCCATGTGGGAGGCGCTGCTGGAAGGACCCTGGTCTGTTCTTTGTGTCCTAAAGAATGACTCATCACCAGCATGGAGCCCTGTCCCCTGGGTCTCCTCGTCCCTGGGGACAGCCGGGTGGCCCAACCCCCATGTTTCATTTCACATTTGTGCCGACTGGAACAACAGTTGCATTTGCACCTCCAGAAAGCAAAGATGAAACTTTGTTCTTGCTTTTGTGTTGAGCTGTACAATTTCTCCTCTCCTGGCAACAGATTTTACATCGTGCTCCCCCACCCCCCACCCCCGCCCCACTCTTTTCTTCCTTTCCCTGGGAACTGTTCGGTGAGTGCCGACAAAGCCCTGTGTGTGTGTCTCCCCCTTGGCCGGGCTTCTGCGTTGGGTGTGCAGGCACGCATTCATTAACGCAATCCCTCCACCTCCAACAAGGGTGCATCATAAACCCGGAGAGGAGGCCTCATAAATATGTAGATGCTCCTTCCACCTTCCAAACTGGAGTGAGAAAGCAGCGCATTGCTCTGGGTTCATCTGCATGTGAATCGGGAAGGGGACAAAAGGTGATGGAAACTCGCCTGCGAACCCAGGGTCTCCGGGGGCCATTCATCTTGTTCTCCCCAGTGCCAGGCGGGCTTGGCTGTTCCCTGCGCATGGGCAGAGAGGCTTCCCAAAGACCGCTGGCAAAGGACGTGTGTGCTTTGTTCTACCTTGTACGTGTTCAAAGGGACGGGATGGCTTTGCACTTTATACTCGACCGGCTTCTTCGTTCTCCCTAGTTGCTGTGATCCATGGGAGGGGGCATCTGTCTTCAGTGACGCGTTCAGACATACAGGGCAGGGAGCAGGAGCGAGGTCTTCGCAGTGCTGGAGCATGCATGCGACTTGCCGTCTTAGCCCGTTTCAAGAGTGCGGTTCAGGGGCGTTAACGTCCTTCACCAGGTTGTGGAACCCTCGCCACATTCCATCTCTAGAACTTTCTCCTCCTCCCAAACAGAAGTCCTGCAGAGGGGAGACAGTAACCCTTGACTCTCCCCTACCCCCAGCACCAACTCGACTTTGAAAAATTCCATTCCTACAGACTCTCCATGGAGTCCGACCTCCCCACACTTGATTTTGGAGGGACTGAGGGGGTGCAGAGCCAGTCCCAGCAACCAGGGACAAAGATAGACATGCGATCAAGCTAGAACGGTCTGTTCCCCTGAGCGTGGCTGCACGGGGCTCATGAGCTCAGAGTGGGAAAGAATATGGGGAAGGAAGCTTGCATGCCTAATGGCCAGCCCGGCGCTCCCCGGACAAAAGAAAACGACAGTAAAGCATTTAGAGCATTTTAAAAGATTGTCCATTTCCATGAGAATGTTATCATAAAGTTCAAAGATAAAGCCTTGTCACCCTGCTATTATCTGAGACAGACACGTGGATTATAGTTTTACGGAACATTTCCACCAAGGACTGGGGGGGGACTGCACAGCCTACTTGACCAGAGGCTGAAGGGACCAGGGATGGCAAGCTCTATACCTGTGAACTGCAATATACAGTGTTACCTCCCAAGTGCAAACCTCTGGGGTTGCAACCCTGTTGCTTTAAATGAAAAACATGCCAAAGAGTTATCATGGATGAAGTCCCATTACACAGCAACAGGAGCCGGAGCAAACATGCAATCCCACCCCCCACGCTCATCATGACCTTGAGAAATCCGTGAGGATGACAGTGCAGCGCGTTTGGACTGGGGAAACGGCCTGGTTGCCCTGTGGTTCCGGTGGGGGAATTTAAGCAACGCACAGCAGATGACCGGGAGAAAATCAAGTTGCAATACATGTGCGTGGGGAATTCGAGTCCGCATGGAAAATTCCAGAGGCGGTGAGGCAATGTGGGGAGATAGGCGTATGACATTTTGGGCAAAGGAGTAAAAAGGGGGGCGGGGGGGACAGGGACTTAGATTTTAGAAGTGAGAAGGGGCGGTTTGCCGGCGGTTGAGGAAGAGGGGGGCTCACCTGGCAGGCCACCCCTTGCTGGGCAGCTCAGAAGCCACGGGCCTCGGCATCTGGGATGCACGCTGGGGGCCCCCTGGCTGACTGAGTGGATGTGTGTGAGGTGCCAGGCTCCCCCCTGAAACAGATCTTTGCCCTGAAACTCTAAGGAGCTGGAGGAAAACCTCTCCCTGAGTGTGTGGGGCTTTCCTGGATTCCAGTTTGGAATAATCTGCAGGCCAGGGTGGCGCATGCCGTGGATGGAAAGCAGGCGGGCTGCCCTGGGGAGTGTGTTTCGGTGGATCTTTCTGGCGGCACATACAGCCAGGCCCCTCCCTGCGAGTGTTATCAGCCCAGACCACCTGCGGTGACACATACCCTTCTCCTTCATGCCTATTGCTGTCACTGGTTGGTTAAGAAATATTAAGCCCTGGTCGGCTGGCTCAGTGGAGAGAGCATTGGCCCTTGGACTGAAGGGTCCCTGGTTCGATTCCGGTCAAGCGCACTTACCTCGGTTGCAGCTCTATCCCAGGCTCTGGTTGGGGCGGGTGAGGGAGCAACCAATCATCATTGTGTCTCTCTCACATGGATGTTTCTCTCTGAGTGTCTCTCCCCCTCCCTTCCACTCTCTCTAAAAATCAACGGGAAAATGTCCTCGGGTGAGGATTAACAACACAAAACAAGAAGACATTTTAATAGTTTAAATCGTGTGAAGATAGGATTATGGCTTCTGGGGCAGGTGCTGGCAGAGGAGGGGGTGTGAGGAGCCAGGGCCCCAGGGAGCAGGGGAAGGGGTGCGGTTCCCAATAAAGGGAAAAGGGCGCTAATCCGCTTCACCCAAAAGGAGGCTCGCTGGCCAAGGTGATTTCGAAATGGGAGTCAGACACTAGCAATGCAGGCCTTCAAGGACAGCTGACGTCCGAGAGGCCCTTCCGCCTTGCAGCTGCTCTGCTGGTGCTGGCTTCTCCATTCGGGCATTAGCACCCTGCCCAGGTGCCCTTAAAACAACCTATGAACCGAGGCTGACAGCGTGATTCCCAGTGAGGGCACAGGCCCGGGTTGTGGGCTCCCAGTGTGGGGCCTGCAGGAGGCAGCCAATCAATGATTCTCTCTCATCACTGATGTTTCTCTCTCTCTCCCTTTCCCTTCCTCTCTGAAAGCAATAAAAATATATTTAAGAGAGAGAGAGAGACTGTTTTCTGGAGTGTCAGTGGGAGTGGAAGCAGGATTGTCAGGTGGCGTCAGGAGGGCCTGGAGTCGGGCTCCCTGCCTGCAGGTGAGGTGAAGGCGTTCGGTGCACCAGGGTCACGCTAGATATCACACGGAACAGGAGAGGGTTTAAGGGAGAGGAGGAGGAGAAAGGGGAGACGCACTGGGGGGACCTCTACAGCTCTGACAGTTCACTACAAAATTGATTCTTCTTTGAGCTCATGCATATGCGTCGCACAGGTAAGGGTTCGCTGGTCAGCGAGCTGAATGCAGACGAGTTCAAATGCAATGGAAGCGTGTTTCTTAGTTAGTAGAAGAGGTCTGCAAAGTGGCCTGTTCCTGGCAGGCCTTCAGGGACCCGCCTCCTCAACAAGTCCCATTCCCTGGGCCACTGAAGCAGGATGGCGGAGGGGAGGACCTCAGAGGCTTTTCTGGGCCAGGCCTGGAAGGAGGCGCATCGCTTCGCTCATATGCTAAGGACGAGAATCCAGGCACATGGCCACGCCTTCTGAGAGGTGGGACATGAAGGGTAGCGCATGGCTGGGAGGAGAAAGAAGTGCCTCCGGGGATCCACTCACAGACTTTGGTCCTGTGGCGGCACAACACCAACAGGGCCTGTCCCGAGGGCTTTGAGCGTATTAACTCCAGGCTCCTCTCACCAACCCTGGAACGGGAGGGAAGGGAAAGTGGGGGAGGATGAGCATCCTCATGGGAAGATGAAGAAACAGAGGCAGGGAGAGGTCACTTAACTTGCCCGAAGCTGCAGAACTAGCAATGGCTGGAGCCAGGCTTGGTACAAGGCCCGAGGGCTTGCAGGGCTGTTGGGGAACACACTGAGAGGATGTCTGTCAGGCCTGGGCGTGCGGCCTTTGGTCTTCCCAGGGAAGCCTCATCCGGAAGCCTAGCTTGAGGCTAACGGGGCGGAGGGGGGCCGAGGGGTCCACAGAGGCAGCCTCCAGGACGCTCCTTCCTGGGGAGCCGGGAGCCGCTCACTGCATGAGCGCAGTTGCTGAACCGGCCGGGTTCGTGCTCGGGCAGGACAGCCACATGCACCCGAGCAGGTGCAGCACGAGTAGGAGCGCGTTTCCCCTGGGACACCCTGCCCCGCGCCATCAAAGGACCTTCCACTGCTTTGTCGTTTGGGGTTGACTCGCCTGCTTCGCCAGGGACAGTGACTCACTTTGTACTCCTGCTGGCCCACAGTGAGCCCGGCGCGGAACAGGCCACCTCACAATGGCACAGGGATGCCAGCACTCGTAGCCCATGCTCCCTGGCATAGTAAGAGCCTCATCGTCACTGCCGAATGTCATGCGCACAGGGGCACTGTGCAGTGGGTGTAAGCAGTAGCCCCATTTTGCGGCTGGAAACACTGAGGATTGCTGGGATCCCGTCGTTGGCCCAACATCACGGCAGAGCCAGAGCTTCTCATCATTCGTTCGCCTGGCTGGGCCGGCTGATCCACCACAAGAGGCCCCCACCCCGCACTCTTCCGGAGGCACGGGCGCCACCAGGGCTTGCAGAGAAGCACACTGAGTGACGCGTGGCCTGGCGGGGCCGTGTCTGGCACGAGAAGAGGGGCAATAGGATACATACCCAAGCTTTCAACCAGGCGCTGCTCCGTTAGGGGCCATGGTCGCAAACGGAAGGTCAGAGCAAGAAGCCCGAAGCCCAAGGGGAAGCCATAGAGGGGGAAGGGAGGGGCTCCTTTGTCAAAGGTCAGAGACTGGGCCTGCACGCCCCTCCATGAGCAAGGGCAGCACACCCCGGGACAGAGAAGGTGCCCCAGGAAACCGAGGCATAGCTGGAAGGAAGACGTGGGCACTGAGACCAGGCTTGGCGCTGGCATGGGGTACAGGGGGTGGAGGGCTTGACACAGTTCTTGGGATAATTCTAGGACTTGACTCTCAGGCCCTGGAAGGATCTGTGTGGTTCAGGGTTTCATGCCAGTCTTTAGGAGAGGCCAGTGCACGCACTTACCTCTTTATTGCAAGTGCAGCCTGAACTACATTAGGAGGGAAGACTACAAGCTTTGCAAAGCTCCTTTGCAAGAATCTGGGGATCAGAGACGCTTGACGGCTGGAATCACTGGAGGCCTCTGATGGCGCACAGTGCACACGGCTCCTGAGCGATGCAGGGAAACCGCTGGGCCATGGAAGCTTCTGGCTGCTGCGCAGATGAGGCCCAGATGGAACAAACTGTGAGGCTTAATTAGCAGGAAGGTTTTCTCCCCGGATCTGAGGCCTCCTTTTGACTCCTAAGGAGGGAAAAGAAGGAGTGGATGACAGCGTTTTCTAGTTTTGTGAAGCTGACCACCAATTTAGTTCGATTTTAATTAAAAAAATAAATAAATGGCAGGTCCTAGGACTCTTACTCTTTTTTACTTTTCTGACAGGCTTTCTAATATTTTCCTACGGATAACATTTTACAGAAAGCAGGCCCTTGGCTTCAACCTTGCAGATCTTATCTTGCAAACAATTTCAAACAGAGCGCAGAATCCTCCGGCCTCCCCCAGGCACCTGGAGCCAACCTGAACCTCAGGACGCGAAGGGAGACCGAGCCACGCACACAGGACGGGTTGGGGGGCAGGGGCGCTAAGCGCTGAGCTAGCGGCCAGCAGTGAGAGGTTTGTGTTGGGGACCTGAAAAGTCTGAGTGCTCTTAAGCGCCCCCCCTCCTGGGAAGTGTGGCCCCGGGAACGTGTTCCTGCTGGTCTTTCCTTCCCGTGCGCTGCCCTAGCCTCCCTGTTCAGGGCCTGCGGCTAAGGAATGCTGCGCAGAGTTGAGTCACCTGGATAGAGTGTCAAGGAAGGACCAGTCCTGGTGAATCTTGTGACGAGTCGTTTCTATAAAGCTTTATTAAAATGCCAGCAAGGTTCACCCCAGATGGGCGACGACAGGCATCAGGACGGAGGTCACGGATGCGCCTGTCACGGTGCTGGCTCACACGCATGCATCACGTTATGAAGAAAATATGCTGTCACCTCCCACCAGCAACTGTCCAGGCCGCAGTGGCTCCGGGCGCCTCTGGGACTGCACTCAGGGCTGCTGGGCCATAACCCTGGACCAAGATGACCGAGAGATGGGAAAAGGCAGAGGCAGAGGAGAGCTATTGAACTTGAGACTGGCTTGGGGAGGGGAGCCCCAGGGGGAGGGCCGAGCCCTGAGCTCACCCGGGGTCACTCGTGTGACTGCTTGGCGACCTGACCGAGGCGTTGCCTTGGGGGAAACCTGGCATAAAACTAGGTGATGTGTTTTGCTGTGATCTCTGACGTGACCATCATCGTGCGTTGTTGTGTGTTGTGTATGATAAGCCACTTTCGTAAAAATACATATCGAGAAGTTTCTTCCCCAGCCTGACAATGTCAGGGACTCGGACCGAACCACCTCAGGCATCCAGTGGTCACACGAGGTCCCGTTTGTACGAGGAAACGTGATGCGAATAGAAATCTTGTTCCACATTCGTGTTGTAATGGGGTTTGTGGTTCACCGTGAAGCTGCTCACAGTGGTGAACTGTTTATTACAAAGATCCTCTTTCGCTGCCTCAGTTTCCTGTGTGTTCCAGACAAGCTTTGGAAAGGGTCTGGGGACCACCTTGAGCTCTGAGAGCCACCGAGACAGCGGGGTCCGGGTAAGTGCTCGGAGGCTGTGTGTGGCCTGGCGGCAGGATGGTGGCCATGGGGCGGGGCGGGTGGCGACGCTGGGGACGCAGAGGACTCACCTCGCTGGAGGTCAAGGCCTCTGGGGGCTCAGGCTGCTGCGGGGAACCTGGAGCTGTCTTTGCTTCCTGTGTGACCCAGCAACCGACCCGCAGGAACCCAGGTGAGGGTGTGTGTGTGGTCCTCTCCTGAGCCACTTTCCGATTTACATTCTGAGCAGCATGGCCTGTTTACCCCAAGGAACGGATTAAAAGGGGGAGGAGATCCCTGCTTTGCTTACCCAAGGCCCTAGGCGCTCTGAAGACACCAGGGCTTTGCCGGGGCAGGTCCCTCACCTGTGCCGCTGGCTGTAGCTGCTGCCCCTGCCCTGGCGCGATGCTGGGACTTCACACTGACAGCCCGACTGTCAGAGCTGGAACACAGAGTGGGCTCCATGTGGGTGTCTTGGCGCACCTGCAAGGCCTGCGGGTGCCTGGCCCCCGGGCCTCGTCCACCCCCCCCCCACCACCAAGATGCGCTCTTCCCAGCACTCCTCACTAACCGCCAGCTCGGTGTTTATGGGGTGGGGATGAGGTGGGCAGGCTCCCTTCTCACACCTACCCACAGCTCAGAGCTGTCCTACTGTGCGCAGCTGAGTGCAGGCTCTGGGGGGCGGAGAGGGGAGCTATGAGGGACTGGGCCTGCTGCAGGTAAACTGGGGCCCTGTCCACAGCGCAGCAAGCCTGGCCATCTGCCTGTCCTTCACTTCCCAGTGTCAGCAGTCCTGGGAACAGGAAATGGCTTGTGCAACAGGAAGTGGGGGAACTGATGGCTGACCGCTTTTGAGCCTGTGGACACATTTTCAGCCCAAGCAGAGAAAGACACACACATCCCCAAACACATGTGCACTGGCATGTGTGAGCTAGTTCCAGGCCTCGCTCTCTTGAGCTTTTAAAACAGTACCGTGCACTGGCACCAACAGTGGGCTGTGTGTAGGAGGTCGCTGGGCACCCCACGCCCACTCACTCCGGTGCCCTGACCGCAGCCTTAGGTGGCATTATCGCCTTTCACAGGCGAGAAGAGAGAGGCACAGGAGGTTTCACGGTAGGACCAAGATCAAACCCAGGACTCCTGAGCCGCTACCCCAGAGCCCTGTGCTCAGCTGCCTCCCCAGGACCAGCCAACTCTTCAGGGTGAATGTTTTCGAACTGGGTTTCACCCCTTGGGGTTTAAAGGTAATCCCTCCAGGTCATCAGTAAGAACAGCCTGAGGAATCACTCCATTTTCTCCCGGGGCAGAAGGAAGCACTTAGATCAGGGGTCTGAGCCTCCTTCCCCCAGGCGGGGGCTCAGCAGCCCTGACCCCAGGCAGGCTCCTGCGCAGTGACAGGACCTGAGGAAGCTGTTTGATCAAGTGAACGGTGCCGCCGCCCCTCGATCAGGCGCCGAACCAGTCGGATGTGGAAACCTGGTCGCGGAGAGAGAGGGGACAGTCAGGCCTGGATGTGGGGCCCTGGAGGCCGCGGGCCTGGCGCAGAGAAGGGCTGGGCGGCCCCTGCTCACTGGCGCCAGCGGCGGGGGGCGTGGGTCCCGGAGGGCGCTAGGTGGTGGCTGGCCTGATGGGACCGCTCAGAGGTCTGTCTTTGAACTCAGTGACCCCAAATCTGTTTTCCTTCGTGTCACAATTTAACGGGGAGTGCGCCTGCTTCCCGCCTCCCAGCCTTGTTCCTGTGAACTCACCTGGACAGAGACAGGTTCAGGCACCAGCAGGGCCATCTCACCGTCTGTCACAGCTCCGGGTGCAGTTCCACCCGCCCCCACCCCCCAACTCCAGGCTCGCACTATCAACAGAACTGCTAAACAAACAGCGTTACTCCCACCCATCCCAGACGTGTTAACAGAAGTGTTACTCCTTTCACTGCACATTTTATTTCCATCTAAAGAAGTGATGCTTAACTACCAGTGAATATTGAGGAAAGCAGAGTGTAATTAAGGCCAGTGTGTCACGTCGGTGGCCCTTGCAGATCTGTGAAATGTGACCGTAACATCCTCGCAGATGGGCTGGGACGACGGATTGGGGAACAGGAGATGCTGGCGTCAGCAGAGGAGCAGGAATGGTGTGGGGTGGGGGAGGGAGCGGGAAGTGGGCTTACTGGGTGTGAGATATACAGCACTTCCTTAAGGAGGAGGAGCCGCCACCATGTTGCAGCTCTGGCAGCAATCTGTCTCTGAAAACTTTATTAAAATATAAAATGGGGAAGCTGGATTGTTGGTGTTTTGCTGTAACTGGGTAAGCGT
Organism: Murina feae; assembly: GCA_004026665.1. Classification (NCBI taxonomy): domain Eukaryota; kingdom Metazoa; phylum Chordata; class Mammalia; order Chiroptera; family Vespertilionidae; genus Murina; species Murina feae. The sequence goes on along the minus strand of PVJC01025169.1, from coordinate 3,186 downwards.
AACTTGCGGAAATCTTTCTGAATTTGGTTACATGCCCAGAGAACCTGTGCCGATTTGGACAAAATAATAATAATAACCATGTTAGTTGCAGTTAGAAAAAACTAGTAAGTGCAGGTTTGATAGACGTGAAGACCCGAAAGAAACAGCTTCCTACACGCGTGCCTGAGCCGCAGCCGCAGAGGTAAAATTCAGGCTTTCAGGGGACATGCGGCCAAGGGCTGCGGCCCAGTGCGAGCAGGCTTGGCCGTTGCTGGGTCAGGCGATTCTGAAGCTGGAGGGAGGCATGTGGCTAAGAGAGGTCACTGCATGGGGGGGTGGGAGGGTGGGGGGGGCCAATGCTTCCAAATCTAAAAGGTGATGAAGCTGGGCTGGTGTGTGTGGCTGACCACCAGGGTGGTGAGGAGTCTCTGCCACTCTTCAACCCAAGGAGGTGATGCCATCACAGTGATGGGGACCCGAGCACTGCTGAGAGGCCCCTCACAGACTCAGGACGATGGGTGCTCTGGGCCTGTTGCCCCGAATGGCGCCCTTCCTGTGGAGGGAGACAGATCTGGCATTGCAAGCACTTCCCCCGGAATCACAGAGTCACACTGCCAGCCGGTTCCCAGGGACAGGGAGGCCCAGCCCGGCCCTCCTCCCCGCCCCTCCTCCTCCTGTGCCTGTCCGAGGCCAGGGTTCCAGAGGCCCCTGTTTACCCAGCTCCGTGTCCTGGGCTGTGAGCCGCTTGCACAGCTGCTTGCCCGTCCTACAGCCCGAGTATGTCTGTGTGCTTCTTTCTTTGTTTCTGTTGCTCGTTCAAACACAGGGTTATTGACAGTAATTATTTATAAGGCCACTTGTAAAGCGTTTTTAAAGTGAGAGCAGAGGGGAGGAGCCTGGACGCTGCCCTCCAGGAATGTCTGCTCTCCGGGTGGGAGTCCCCCCCAGGCGCTCTAGCTGCAGAGTTTTAGTGCCCTGCTTTTTATTAAGTCGTAATATGGTGTGTGTTCTTAAGGATTTGATTTAATCCTTTCTAAATTATGAAAATGTAACATCTTTCAGTCAAATTTATTGTTCAAGGGAAACAAAAATGCATTAATGTTTTATTTTAATAAGGAGTACAAAGTTGAACACCGACAATTTTTTTTAATACATTTCTTATTGCCACTCCATCACCATGTGTACAAAGGGTTATCCTAGACACAGGAATTAAATCACAGCCAAGCCTACGTGCTGATATGACGAGAACATCTTATTCAGAATCACAGAACTTGGGAAGACTTCGAGGTCACTTTGTTTGAACCTCAGAGAGACTGAGTTATTTACTCAGTGTTGCACAGCTCACTGGGATAGGACTCTCCTTGTGGACTAATAAGGCCTTTTTATACCCAGCCCAGCCATCTTGTCCCGATACGACACCAGCAGTATTTCCATTAGCGCACAGAGCTTCATGTTGGAAAAGATTCGACATCCCCATGGGTTAGGGTGCTGAAAAAAGGAAGAATCAGAGATAACAGCTCTTGGGGTACACAAAGGTCACTTACAGGAGGGCCAGCATCGTGCCATCCGTCACACAGGACTTGGAAGCTCTGGTGTCCATCACGTCCCCAGCGTTTACTAGCTGTGTCAGGAGAGTCAAGTCACTGCGTTAACTCTCGGAGCCTCGACTTCTTACCTGTAAATGGGGGTAATCATTAACGCAGAGCTGCTGTGCATGCAGTGGGATAGTTAATAACTGAAGTGCCTGGCAGTTTGTAAGGACTCTGAAACGTCAGCCCTCTTTTGTCTCCCCGGCCCCACTCGGAAGTCTGTGTAGAAAGCAAGGATATAGAGAAACCACTGGAAAAACGCAACGCTCAGGTATAAGTTAAATTTTAGTAAAGGAATAAAGGCACTTGATTAAATGTCTAGGACACGATTAGACAATTCCTTTGCTCCTAAAATGTTTCCTTGCCTTACTTATTTAAAATGATCACAGAGATTACGAATCAAACAGTTTCTCTTTAATATGTGAAAAAAAAAAAAAAATCGAGGCACAGATCGGCCCTGAAGGCACCAGATCCTGAAGGAAAGAAACGAGTCAGCTCTGTCAGGGACACGCTGGACACTGGTTTGCAGTCATAAAACTATGGATCTCCTGAAAGCCAATCAAAACAAAATGCTTTCTCGGTCCTCTCCGATTCCTGTAACAGACCATCATTTCCCAGTTGACGTTTCTGTGTAAATGTGGGATGAAGGTTGCATTACACGGCACCGGAGCCCGCCTCTTGGCCGAGAAGCTTTTTGCCTCTAACGTTTCATTTAGGGTCAAATGTGTGGAACCTGACCCGGTCAGTTAACGTTTAACTGCTGTGCCGTGGTTTAAGCTCCGTGTCGGTATCACAGCGGCAACCACGTCAGTGGGGCACAGCTGGCACGGGGGGGCGGAGGGAGCTGCGCCTTCCCTTGGACCAGGCGTGTATCTGTACTATCAGGTATCAGTGTGCTCACTCAACAGCTGTTTTATTGATTAATTTCCTTGTATCAAAAAAATTCCTGCGTCTTCTATGAACACTTTAGCTTGACATGCCGAACAAAATCTTGCATCTGCTACTCTCAGAGGAGATTCCTGCCCGAAGCCCACACTGTGGTTCCCCTTCCCGCCTTTCTGCCACCCTCCCTGTTTTCCTGCCTGGGAACCTGCGCTGTTCCGCAGGCCTGAGTTGGACCGCGTCCTGAGCAGTCCGGCCTCGGCTCCCCCGCCTGGAATGTAGTGTTCATTTCCATTCCCACAGCATTTCGTCTTTAGCATTTACTGTTACCAGTTAACTTTTTAAAAAACATGTTTTTATTATGGATACTACAGATATCCCCACCTGCCCCCCTCCCCTCCTTCCATCCCCTAACTAGTTGACTTTTCATCTGTGTAGGATGTTAATGCTCAGCGTTAATGCTCAGCTTAGCCCCAGAGTGCCGTGGGGTTAATGACAGGTACTTAAATATTTCTTCATGAACATATTCACACTTAAAATGTGCCATTTCAGCCTTTTAAATAGACCTAGGAGCCATATCATAATTTAAAAGAAGCCTCCGGAAATCTATTAACACAATAAGCAAAGACTTACTTTACAAAGAGACTGCGAATGCCCTGTTCCCTTTTAGAAAAAAGGTAAGGATTATGATTTTTTTGAAAGAATATTTGAGACAAAAAGCCATCAAACATTGATT